>VZTM01005809.1:73155-130952 GCA_013400555.1 Jacana jacana | reverse complement strand
GGTGCAGAGGGATGCGGGATGCAGGGTGTAGGTTGATGCAGGGTGTTGGGTTTGGAGGGATGCGGGATGTGGGGTGTGGGATGCAGGATGATGATATGGGGTGCAGAGGGATGCGGGATGCTGTAGGATGATGATGCGAGATGTGGGGTGCAGGATGATGATATGGGGTGCAGAGGGATGTGGGATGTGGGATGATGCAGGGTGTTGGGTGCAGAGGGATGCAGGATGCTGTGGGTTGCTGCGGGATGCTGCGGGATGCTGCAGGACACAGCAGCACCCGCAGGGCCGGGGTGGGCTCTCTGTGGAAACCCCACCTGGTCGCTTAGCTGGGGGGGAGAGGATATTTTTTACTTTTAACTGACATTTAAGAACTCCTCCAGGATGTGGATTGATAAATACCTGCCCAATTATGATGTTAATTTTATTCCTCGCTTCCCCAAGCCCACCTCCTATTCCCCCCACTATCACAGCGGACCATAATTTTTTATTATTAGCCAGATACTCCGCGTCGGGCCGTGGCTGGAGATATACATCCACCTCCATAGATCACCCCGCTCCCAGATAGCTCGTTTTCTCCTTCACGTTGACGTCAATGGGAATTTTGCCACCGACTTAAATGGGGGGCAGGATCGAGCCCGGAATGATTCAGTGAGGGGATGACAAAACAGTGAGGTGTGGGGAAGGAGAGGCTGTAAACACAGCCACGAGATGACACGGTTACTTGGCGATGGCCCACGCGCGGCGCGCTTGAACTTTTGGAGAATTGATGGCACCGCCGTCCGAAAGAAATGACTCATCCTCTAAGAGGAAATAGTCCCCAGGGCTTCGCTCCTCCCGGGCAGGGCAGCAAGGGTAGGGTTGAAGAATAATGATGAATGGATGGGTTTCAGCCTTTTAGAAAAAAAGAAAGAAAATTTAAAGAAAAAGAAGGAAGAAACGGTGCAAAGAGCCATTTGGTTTTTATTTTTGGAGACGGAGGCCCTGCCCAGAAATGCCTCTCTCTTGCGTTATTTATAACGCGACAGTTCTCCCAGTTAACGGTTTAAATGAAGGGGCCGTTTCTTAAATGCTTTATTCATATTATACAGCGATTACCAGCTATAGCCATATTCCTTAATAACCTGTTATAAAGCATGTTATAAAACCCATTAGTGATGATGCTGGGAAAAGCTGTTAGAAAGCATAATGCACCGTAATCAGGGGCTGCGCAAAAGTGACAAAAATGTTTGTCGTTTCACGCCGGGGTTTATATAAGAGCTAAATAATTTATTTTGTGATCAAGGCATTTTGGGTTGATTTTTTGTTTGGTTTTTTTTTTTGGTTTGGTTTTCTTTTTCCTTTTGTTTCCCAGAGTGTTTGCAAAACGTCCCTTTTTAACGTGAAAAATAAACCCATTTCAGCTGCTTAAATATTCTGGGTTTGATTAAAACAAACCCTTTTTCTTTTTTTCTCCACCCCCTCTTTCTCTCTCACATGCAATCATTTGAGAGTAAATACATCATTTAAAGGAACTTTTCCCCCCCCACACACACACCTTACAGGTTTTTTTTTTTGCATAAGGGGATTTTTGGAGTGAGATCTTCTTGGGGAAAATTGAGTCGTTTTTCACAAAGCTGGAAGGTACCTGTGCTTCAGGTTCTCCGTGCTTGGGAGTTATTAGCAGCAGAGGGATTGAAATGCTCTCCTTACATTTTTAATACCTGGCTTTGTGGCACGGACACCCCCGGTTCCCTGTTTTATTTAAAACACCTCCCGAGTGTCTTCCCAGCAGCCTTGACTGGTTTATGGGGAATCGGTGAAACCGGTGGAGGTGCCGGGAGGAAGCGGCACCCGCTCCTCCGTGCTAACAAACCCCCTCATTCCGTCATTTTTTAGGAATGAAGTGCTAAAAAATGATACCTGGAGTATCTACCAGGGGCAAAGAGGGGGTTTAGGGAGGATGGGGCGGGGAGGGGGAATGCTGCCCGTGTCTTTGTCCCAGGGGGATGGAAGGGCGACCCTGCCGTGGTGAAAAGGGGGTCGGATCCTGAGATTGGGCTGTGAGCGGGCTCGGATTTGGGGCTGAGGATGTTTTGGGGGAATTGGAGACAATTCTAAATCTTCCCCCCTCCCCAAACCTCCCCGTTCACAGGGTTTCTTCGTGGTTCTGTGGGAGCTGTGCTCAGCCAGGACAGGTTTGGGGAAATATTCTGAATTTAAGCAAGTATTACACGGGAAGAGAGAACGAGGGATCTTGGGGCTGGTGTGTGAAAACACAGGAACAAGATGCTGGGTTAAAAATAGCACTTGCCAAAGAGGCGTCCACCTAAAGCAGCACAATTTGGGGTTGTTTTAACATCCCTTCTTCTCTGCTTTTTCTGCTCTCCTCTTCAGCCCGAGCGCCGCTGCCGAAGCGGCTCCTTCAGCCCGGTTTGGCCTCCGGATTTCGGGAGGGTTGTGGGAAGCTGGGGGGGGGGACACGGGGATGGGTGTCGGAAACGGAGGGAAACGGAGCTCCAGGTTTGCTCTCCGAAAAACAGCACACATCTGGCCCAGGGGGGGGTGGCTTGAAGTGAACCCCCCGGTGTCCCCATGGTCTGTCACAGCCTGCGGATGCAGATGAGGTTTTATTGTGTGGGCAAATGCGAGGGGTCGCCGGGAAGCGCCGCTTAAAATTACATCCGTGGCCAATGAGGGTTTTAGGAGGATTCCTTAGGGCCAGCCAGAGTTTGGAGCTTCGGAGCGGGGAGTGCGGGAGCTCCGGGCACGCGTGTGTTGGCGTGTGTTGGCGTGTGTTGGCGTGTGTTGGCGTGTGTTGGTGTGTGTTGGTGTGTGTTGGTGTGTGTTGGCGTGTGTTGGCGTGTGTTGGTGTGTGTTGGCGTGTGTTGGCGTGTGTTGGTGTGTGTTGGTGTGTGTTGGCGTGTGTTGGCGTGTGTTGGCGTGTGCCGTGCCACAGTCTCAGCTCCCCTCTTTGTTTTTCAATCCCTTTTGCTCAGTTTGGACTCAGCTCCGCCGCTGCTGCTCTTAAATCTGAAGCGACACCGGGGAAGCAAACGGCAACGCTCCGGGTCCAGTCCTGGTTTTTAAATTAAAAAAAAAACAAAAGGGGGCTTCAATGCTCTCAGCAAGTTTAAATTTCTTGGTTTTTTTAGAGTTTTGAGCATTTGTATGGAATAAAGAGTGGAAGGACACAGCCTTTGGGCTGCAGGAGGTGGGGGGCTAAGGATGTGCTTAGGACTGAGGGCAGCTGTAAGGTTCTTTTTCCCAGAAAGGTGCTTTGCTGTACTTGGAAATCAAGGCCAGGATTTTTAAGGAGTGCTTTTTTTTCTTCCTTTTTTTTTTTCTTTCTTTCTTTTTTTTCTTTCTTTCTTTTTTTCTTTCCCCCCCCCTGGAGATCTGAACAGCTAAACTGATAACTGCAAAGTCACGTCACACGAAGAAGGTAGCGGTGCTTTAACTCATCTTCCCCCCGTCCCAACAAACCTAAATTTTGGGCGGTTCTTCCTCCTGGTATCACACAAAAAGCTGCTCAGTCTTCCCTCCTCCCTCCCATCAGGGGGGAACACAACATCCCACCCCTAAATAAACCCTGTCCTCACCCCTTCACCCCCCCTCTTCCCCCCCCAGCCTTTTGAGAGTGAAGGTGAGGAGGGTTTTGTGTTTTCACTTTTTTGCCTCACACTCGGCGTGTGGGAACATTGGTTCCTCCAGAACCAATAAACCCCAGGAAACGTCTGGTACCTCTTGGGAACCCTCTCTCTCTCTCTCTCAGGGCCCGGTGTTACAGCAAAACGCTCTGTCTTTAGGTTTCCCTGATGCAGCACATGGTTTGGGGGCTGTTGGAAAGTTATGCCACGCATTCTGCTGCCTGGGCTTCCAGCTGGGCTTGGACACACCGCCTTGTCACCCTCAGAGGGACCAGCCACAGAGGACGGCTCTGCTGGGCCACGGGGACAAGGTGACAATGAAATCTCAGCCTCGGTTTTTCCCAGGCCTTTGAGGGGGTGAGCGCTCCCCTCCCTTATCCACCCCCTCCCCTCCCAGCCCTTCTCCCACGGCTCATCTTCATCCCCATCCTGAGGCGTCCTCCTCGCTTTGGGAGCCTTGGCACATCCCGGAGACGTGGAGATGGTCCCAGTGCCTCGGCGTGTCTGCTGCCAGAGAAACAAAGAAACTGCAGCCAGCAGAGTTATTTAAAAGGAGCTGTAATATGTTACTGTTATGGGTCATTGCGGGGTTTTTTTATACTGATATTACCATTATTATCCTCTCCAGCCGTAAAAATTGATTGGTGAGATGAGCAGCCTGCGATCCTCTCTGATTCTGGCTGTGGGACTAAAGCTCTCCATCCAGGTGGAGCAGAGGAGGGATGGAAAGAGGATTCATGAGGATCCCCTCCACGTCCCTATTCCTTGTCCACATCCCTACGATGTGGGGCAGGACCCCCCGCCCAGGCTTCCCGCTCCGAAAGGGCAGCGGGAGCTTGATCCGGGTGCTGGGAAGATGCCGTTTGGGGATTCGAGGCGGGTTCCCTGGTTCATACCCCCGTTTTCTGTGTGTCAGGGTGGTGTGAGTGTGAGAAACTGAGGCTGAAAGTGGATTTTGGGGAGGCAAAAGGGAGGGTAACTGCGAGCAGAGTTAACCACGCATCGATGCCTTAAAATAAGGAATAAATAGTGGTACAGGCTGGTGCTCAGAGAGGTTTTAACCACACACTTCCAGCTGCTTTTTCAAGAAGACAGCGGTTTTATTTTGTAAAAAAAACCAAAAAGCCAAAGGGATACTGGAGGTAAAGAGAAGCAAACTGAATTAAGCAAGCTCAAAAGGCACCCCCACACAGGGAGCTGGCAGAGGACTGCGGGCGTCCTGGCTCGTCATCCACCGGAGCCGAGCTGGTCCCAGAGCGGTGATAAAACCCCGGAGTCCTGCCTGCAGCCCTTGTGAGCTGCCTGCTCAACCCCAGCGGCCTCGTACCGTGGCTGGAAACGCTATTCTGGCCCGTTCTCCAATTACTTTGGTGGAGTTAAGCCAGTTTACACCAGCTGATGAGCTGCCCTCCTGTGTGTGTATAATTATTCATAGGACGAGACCCAGGGAAGTTTAGATTAAGGCCCTGGGTACATGAATGGGTCAACGTGAGGCATTTCAGCCTGTCCTGCTTTTTGAAAGCTCCATCCACGTAATGCAAGCCCTTGAAAGCAATTTAACCCCAATAGTGACAAATTTAAACCCTTGAGGAATTAGGGCTGAATTTGTCACGTTTTTCCAGGGCGCAGCCGGCTCATTTCTCACGCTGCCGGGCACGCAGCTGCCACGCTGAGATTTCCCTCCAGGTTTGTGCCTGGAGCTTCACGTGGCCATGGCTGGAGGAAAAAGGGATGATGGGCACGGACTGGTCCTTGAGGGTGGAGGGGAGACCTCAGAGCGAGTGCTAACCCCCTCCAGATGTGCCTTTTCCTGGCCGTTCCCCAGATGTGGAGGAGGAAAGCAGAGCTTCCCATGGGATGCTCCTGCCCAGAGCTCCTCCCGTGGGGAGACTGAGTGCTGGTAGAGCAGCCTGGGGTCTTGTGCCACCAAAAGCCAGCGTAGACCCAATTTGTGTGACCTCAACCTGGTTGGGCTTGTGTTGACTTCTCTGCAAAATAAAGAAGAACACATTCCTCCTCCTGCCCTGTGATGTGACCAGCAGCTCGTTCCTGTAGCAGCCCTGGGCTTTAGACAGGTCCCAGTTCAACCAACAGTGAAGTCTTCTCCTCCTCAAGGTGCTGAGGAAGATGTGTGACATGAAGGGCTCCGCTCCCTGGGAGATTAAATCTGGGGGTTAGTGATTCTCCAGCTGAAGTCTCTGGTCCCTGGTTTAAATCCCTCTTGGTGGTGTTGATCCATACAGATATATATTTGTTTTTTTCCCCTGTTTCTTTGCTGGGCTTTGTTTTCTCTCTTACACTGGGTTTATTTTTTGCAGTTTGTGTAACAGAGTGTCACCCATGCAAAAAGCTCTCCTCGTCTTCCTTGCAGTGGCCAGAACTCAGGATCAGCCTTAAAAATAAAAGGCTATTTTTCCCCGTCCAAACCTGGGCTTGAAGCTGAGACTTTCAAATTCCACAGACGTCTAATGCCGTCGAGGGAAACAAATTCATGATTATTTTATAACAAATTAAATTATTTTAATGTTTTTTAACCTGTCACATTAGTCGAGAGGGTATCGGAGTCTACAGTGATCGTGCCTCAAACTGGAGGTCCCAGTCACGGGGAAACATGCAAAAACCCTCTCATTATGTAATGAGGTTTGCACTGATTTGAGAAATACACCGTGCCCAAACCTTGACATGTCCCTCTGCTTTACAAAAATAAATAAAATAAACAGGGAAAAACCTCAGGGAAAAATTTCCTGCCAGTCCCCGAGTGCTGCGGGGAGACGCCAGCTAGTTGGGAAATATTGCGGTGTCAGTCTGATTTCATTTATACAATTTATTTTATTGAGAAATATTGGCTAAAATAAATTTCCAAAACAAATGTTATGACTTTCCATCCTCGGCGAGCGAGGTGCCTGGATTTCTCATCAGCCGGGTGTGCAGATCCCGCCCAAAGCCAGATGTATTTGCAGGCAGCGCGGCAGCGGCTGGCGGGGAGGAGGGGGAAAGGGGTTTTGAGAGCCTGAAAATACCAGGGGGTCAGTTTTTTCAGGACCTTCTGGTGTCTGATCACGGGATAATTGTTATTAATTCTTATTAATATTTACCACCAAGGGCCCTGGAGTGCGGAAAGTGCCGCTGCGCTGCCGCAGGGGGAGGCCGGAGATAAATTCCCATTTAGAGGAATGGCTGGGTTTTCCCATCCTTCTGGCATCCCAGCTCCGTCTGCAGGGCACGGACACCAGCGGATGGTGCCACCCTGGGACGGGGGGACACGGTGGCTCCCGCTCCCCCAGCACACAGCCACCAGCCCCTGGGCTTCTCACCTTCCCCTCGGGCTTTTGCAGGAGCCGTTGGGGCTTTCAGGGCTCCGGTTTGGGGCAACCCAGCTTTTTGGGCTGTATTCTCCTAGAAACGGCTCATCACCTGCCTTTGCTGTGCCTTTTCTCGCTCTGGGAATCAGTGGGCTCTCTCAGTCGTTAGGACTTTCAGGGGGTCCCACTGTGAACAAGTTGAGCATAGGCTCATTTATTTAAAAAAAATAATAAATGAATAATTAAGCCTTAGTCGTTTTGAACCGCAGACAAAAAGGGAAAACGCTTGGGATGCTTTCTTATTTGGACTTTTTTCCTAAAATTCTCTATGCCTTTGCTTTGTTTTGCTGTGTTGGAAATCAGCTTTACTTCAAATCAGAAGCACAAAGAGTTTTCATCCCGCTGTGGTCCTTGGAAAAAGGCAAAAAGGCCCCTGTGATCCAGGAGAGGGGTAGGATATTAATGCTAGTAATACAAAGATATATTATTATTTAGTATAATATATATACTAAATACTAATAATATTAGTATTAATTGATATTAGTAATATTTGGCCTTTTAAGCTTGTTTTGTATTTCATAATAAACCCCCCCCCCACCGTCTCGCTATGGCAGCGTTCCTTTTCACGGGCAGAGCCCGTACGGGCTCTAAAGGAAACACTTAATTCCAGGCTTAACCCTGTGCATGGAATTAGACGGGGAATTTGTCGGTACTTTAAATTTCTCGGTGGATCAGGGCTGAAAAGCAGACACTGGCAGCGCTGCCGCCTCTCCAAGCGGCGTTTCACTGCTCCGGACACCCCGGCCCCTCGGGAACCGCCGGCCATGGGGGCGGTGGGGGGGGATGTCCCAAGGGACAGGGGGCCCTCGGGATGGAGGGGTGCTGGTGTGGGTCAGAATACGGCCCAAATACGGCTGGTCCGTGGCGGTGAATGTTCTCGGTAGGAGATGAGCAATGGCAGGATAAAAACCCCTTCTTCCCCGGAGTAAATCACGGTGCGGTGGAGAGCGGAGCCCCCTGTTGCATAAGTCAAACCTCGGGAAATGTGGAGGCATCCAATGATTTATATATATATATATATATTAAAAAAAAAAGAGAGAGATTTAGAGTATGCAAACCATACTGAAAACCTGATTAATTAATTACAACCAGTGGTCTAAATTCTGCTCTCAATTAACACGTGCAGCCCCATTGAAATTAATGGGGTTGCACGTGTGCGCGGGCAGAAATTGGTGCGATAGGTTTATTACCAGTAAATGGCAATTAATAATGGTTCTCCTTTTATAATTTCTATTATAGCCTATTAATATCTCC
The DNA here is from genome assembly GCA_013400555.1 of Jacana jacana. Classification (NCBI taxonomy): domain Eukaryota; kingdom Metazoa; phylum Chordata; class Aves; order Charadriiformes; family Jacanidae; genus Jacana; species Jacana jacana. Next base: position 122,710 of record VZTM01005809.1, on the reverse strand, counting down.
AGCCCTTGGAATCTTGCCGCTGCCACGACAGCAGTTATGAATTAGGAGCTGGGGGAACCCCCTTATTTTTTTTTTTCCTTCCCTGGAAGAAGTTTCTGTTACCAAAAGTTTGCCTAGTGTTATTTTTATAGCCGAGTGAGAGAGAATTTACAGGGAGCTGAAATCATTGAAGCTAATTAGCTGAATGGCCCTATTATTTATCCAGGGACACGTAGTACAATAATTGCTATTGCAGGTTTGAAGCATCTCAGGGATATTAATTCCAGAGCTTTCATGTCATCTCAGTACAGTAAAACTTCCTAATGGCACCCTGAAGGTGCATAATCTCATTTTAAAACTACTTTTTCTTCTTTTTTTCTGAGGGAACTGGCAGAATCTCCTTCCATAAAAGCTGAAAAAGGGGAAGAACTCATAATATTTTCCTCATAAGAAAGCAGTTATATTTTCTTATTATTTTTTCCACTCTCTGACCTTTCTTGCTTCCCAATGATGGGCCTGCCAGAGCACTTCATCAAAAGTTTCCCTGAACTTTGATCTTCTGCTGCTCATGGACGAGAGGTGACAGCCCTTTTGGTGTCACCCTTGGGACTGGGAGGGTGTGGGGGCTCGTGTCCCTCCTGGGGCTCCTTCAAAAGCAGAAAAGGGATGAACACAGGCCTGATGTCCTCATGGAAGGGGCCTGGGTTAGTGTCACGGTGTTGGAAGATGCTGGGCTTTACCTTCTCCAATGGGGGAGCCTAGGAGCTCTTGGGGGTCACCCAGCCCCAGGATGAGCCCTTCTGTTCCCTTCTCCTGTCCCATTGCATCATTAAGAGCCTGTTTTCACTGATGATGCTAAAGGACAAAGTTTTGGGGGCTGGGAGTGGGACAAACTCTGTGTTTTATGTGGATGAAGGTGTTTGACACTGCCCAGGGGAGCACGGCTCATGGCGTGTCCCTGTTACAGCAGGTCCTGCCCATCCATGTTCACCGTGTGACAGCCGGTGTCTCAGCACAGACATCAAATTCAAGGCAGCCCCAACCCAGAAACACTCCCAGTCCGGGCACTCAGGGCCAGTATAGATAGGAGAGGGCAATGAAGTCCCCACAGTGCCACCATCAGTTGTGTGACATGCACAAAGCCACGTCTCCCAAGCTCTTGTCCCCGGGTGGGTTCTCCCAATGAAGCTCCATCCCACCTGAGTTTGCATCGTTGCATCTGGCAAGTGCTTTTCACCCAGAGGGGCTGAAAGAAAGCACCCATCAGAGAAGAAAGTCAAGATGAAGCCCAAGCTTCTCCATTCCTGTAGTTGATGGATGGGGTCGGATTCATCCCCCCTCACTTTGGGCCACCAGACAGGAGCCTGGTGAAGACCTCAAGACCTTGGGGCAGAGCGAGGCATCCCTAGGCAAGAGGAGGCATTTTTGCCAGCAGAGATGTCTCATGTGGGTATCAAAAGAGAAACGAGGTGGGTCCAGGCTTTAGGGAGCACAGGGCTGTCCCTCCACAGCAGCTGTGTGAGGAGCAGTGAGGAGAGGTCCTGTCCCAAAGTCCTTCCTGGAGCCTGGTCAGACTCTTCCAAAGATGCTTTTCCACAAAGAGTTTGTGGTACCCGTTCCGGAGTGAGGTCCCTCAGAGCATCTTCACAGCCCTTGCAAGGATGGGATGGATGCTGGTCCCTGGGGGATGAGCGGGGCGCTGTGCCCACAGCGTGGGGCTGGACACTGGTGTGGAAATGGGTGGTTTCCACCAGCCAGGGTTTGTGATGGAAACATTGATGGGCCTTTAATTAGAACCATGTGAATGGCGCTGCTTTCGCTTTAATTTAGCTTGATTTAAATGACACTCGTGGGCCAGATGAACCGAAGTCACTGGAGCTACACCAATTTACACCAGCTGAGGGTTTGGCAGTAAAAGGGGGGGATGAAGGTGATTCCCTGTACTTTGTTTTAACCCAACAATCTTTACAGCCATCCATTAAGGCGCTCCACCAGGCATTTCTCCTTCTGCAGAAGAGGTTTCAGCGGAAGAAATAAAGCTGTGAAGATTCAGTTTTCACTTTGTTTCTCGTAAAGACAGTCAGACTCCAACATAAACAACAATTTACACCCAGCATTTATTCTGGAAATTACAGTATCGTGCAGCTAACGCACACAGATAAATAATGTTTTATGGGATTCTGTGGAGTCCTTTCAGGGGAGCGGATGTTTAGTGGAATTAGAAGACTTAGAAAACGGAGAGCTCCGGCTTTAGCTGTTAATCCTGAAAAACACCAGCGTGGAGCAGGCTCCCACAATTAAAAAGATAAAAATAAATTCCTCCGTGTTTACACTCTCCCTTTAAAAAACATCTTTATTAAACATTCAAGGGGACAAAGCCTCAAACCTCCCCAGGCAGAGAGTGTTTTGCCTTCCTCGCCTTTCCAGCTCGTGATGGGAAAAACTGGTCAGAGCTCCTCGATCCTCTGGAAAAAAAGGTGTTTATTTCATGACTCCCATCTTGTCTGAGCTGTCCCAGAGCAGGCAAGACCCCCCACACCATGGGTACCCTTTCCAGGCACCACCGAGGCAGAAGCTTATCCAGGCTTTATAGCTTCACGTGGAGTCTGAGGAAAAAACAGCTGGATGTAAAAAAATGTGTCATTTTTTGTGGCAGATTCAATGCCAAAGGGAGTCAGATGGGAAACTCCAGCATTGACCTGTCAATGGAGCCAGGGGGAAGCATGAGCTCTCCTGCAGGTGCTCTCTGGAGGAGCTCCTGGAGCATGCCAGGGGAGGTGGTGGAGTCCCCATCCCTGACTGTGTTTAAGAGTAGATTGGATGTGGTGTTGAGGGATCTGGTGTAGGGGAGAACTTGTAGAGTAGGGCTGATGGTTGGGACTTGATGATCCCAAGGGTCTCTTCCAACCTATATGATTCTATGATTCTATCTCCTGCAGCTCCACAAGCCCAAGGGGAGCTGAGGCACATCTGACGCTGGATATAAAGGGCTTTAAAATGCCGTGTTCTCTTGTAAGACACAGCTGGTCCTTAGGTCCTTAAAAATCATTAAATCCTTGAAAAACTGGTTTGCCTGTGGTGGCAGCTCTGCTCTTGGCAGGACTCGTGGAGGATGGTGTCCCCGTGGCCCTGCAGCCACGTTTGGGCAGGAGCCAAGACGTGGGGCCGAGCGGGAGCATCCTGTGTTCGGGCTTCAGCGGAGGAGTGTTGTCAGCTCGTTTCCTCCTGCGGAACTTTCACCCTTTGGATACCTCCAAAACACACTGTTCCTAAAATCAAAGGTCAGGCCCAGTGCAATAAAGCAGTCGAGAGCCTCCATTCCCCAGGCAGGACGAAGCAACACTTAGTAAACTGTTTGAAAAAGAGTCCACTTGTCCTAATTAATGTCAGCCTGTCACTATTATTATTAGTTAGGGGGTTTTAATTGCTCTGCCCAGAATTTCTTCTTTGAAGCACGGTGTCTCCCATCCGATGGCAGCTCCGAGGATCGCCTCCCTGCCACAAATATCACAGGGGTCAAAAGCGCCGTCGTCTTGTCAAGCTTCTCCTGCTGGTGGGGTGGTGGAGGCTGACCACATCCGTATGCTCCTCAGGCTGCCTTTCCTGTTTAGCTTGTTGCTGGCTGGAGAAATGCAGTGTTTAGGGTAGGGGGTTGGGAGCTCCTGGTCCTGACTTGGCTGCAGTTTGGTGTGAGACCCTCTACGAGTCTCTGCCGGATCTGAGCTGGTCGCTCCATGAAGGTGTGGAGGGTGTTTTGGTTTTATGGCGTTGTCTGTCATAAGAAGGTGGATGCAGCAGCAGACTAAGATGGAAAATTAATAGTCAGCATTGTAAAAAACATGGGAATTGGGCTGTGGAATTTAGACTCGAGGTTTTATGGCCTGAGCTCTTCATAAGGGTGGGAAAGCATCAGCCCCAGGAAGGACCGTGTGTGCAGCTGAGGACAGGCGAGCTCCCACGGTGCCTGAATTAGCTGATCCTCCCGAATAAATGTCCTTTCTGGTCCAGAGCTGAACATCATGAGTCACAAAGTACCTGGTGTGATGGATGATAGGAGTTGCCTGCCCAAATCTTCAAACAAGTAGAAAAACTAGGTCAAAACCGGTGACAGTTTTCCCCATCCTGACCCAAGGGGATATTAACTGCAGAGCCTAAAGGTGGCTTTCCCAGTACAGAGCTGTGGAGTCTCAGGTCTTCAAACCAGAGGCCCCTCTCTTTTTCTTTGCCCAATAATAGAGCAAACTCTGATCTTATGTGGGGTCCTTGTGTACCATTGCGATACAAACTGAAGACCGTGGACATGTGGGATGTGCCAGCTCACATCAGACTCATGGCCCACCTCGTCCAGTAGCCAGTGCCTAGAAGTGACCACCAGCAGCTGCTTTGGAGAGCCACAGGAAAAGCCCGTAATGGGCAGTGATGGAATAACCTGCCTATATTTAGAAATTCCCTTCTGACCCTTTCTGCTTTACGACTTGAAGCATAAAGGTTTATAGTCCTTAACTTTTATCTTGCCTAATGAAGCTGCAGATGTTTGTGCTATTTGTGTAAATATCTAGCCCGTACCAGCACAGGTAAACAAGAGGGTACGTTCATCCTTGCCACGACACCCGTGATTTAGATGCACTAAAGGAGGTGGCCACATCTCTGGGTGGTTTGGATTTGGGCCCCATCAGAGCTGCTGGTGGGTCCTCTTGGTCCTGCTTCCATCCCATGGACGTCTCACAGCCGACTTCACAAACCCGAGCGTGAGACGGGCGTGGGTTTCTTTCCTGTTTGCTTGTGGGCCCCATTTTCATTCCACCCTCACCCTCTGCTTTCCCCTCCGTTGTTGGTTAAAAGAGACCTCCAGAGGAAGGGGACTGGTTATTCCATCCCAGCTGCGAGAGACGGAGCGAGAGGCATTTACAACCTGACAGCAAGATAAAGATAAAGATGAATCTGAAGCCTCAGTGGCTGTTAGTGAGGGGAGGAGGAAACGTTTATGGCCCCATCTGCCGGCGTTTCAATAGGATGGGACTGGCTTTATGGCTGGAGCCTCCAGTGCCACTTCCTTCCATTTGGGGACATGGATCTGATTTCAAGCTGTTCCCTTGGTCCCACTGTTTGCCCCGGGGCAGGAAGGAAGGAAGGGAGGGAGGGGATGACGATGCCACAAGGTCCCAGTGGAGTCCATGGGGACAGGTCGCACCCACGGTCTTGAATTCGGGCCGCGCAGCCATCGGAGTGATGGAGCCAGCCCAGAAAACTGGGCTCCGAGGGGGTTTGTGTGGGAGCTGGGGAACAGCATGGCCACCTGCCCCATCACTCCCCTTTCCCAGGCAGCTGGTTTCATCGATGATCAACAGTATCCTCAATAATCAGTGATATCCTCAATAATCAGTGACAGATCCCCAATGACCAACGGTATCCCCAGTAATCACCCATGGTATCCCCAATAATCTATGGTGTCCCCAATAATCTATGGTGTCCCCAAGACAAATAGCATCACACCTCGCACGGAGCTGCTGTTTTTTTAGACCTGGAGGGTCTAAAGCTGTTCCTGCTCCCGGGGCAGCCCCCGCAAAGAGTCTGAACCAGGCTGGGTGAGGATCAGCCCCATTTAGGTTTCTCTAATAACAGGGGAAATATGGCAGTCATTTTCCTGTTAGGACAGAGCACCTCACATCGGAGATTATCAAGCACTTTGAAGTAGAGGTTAACTGGTGTTACCCCTGGTTTGCAGCTGGATAAAATTGATAGTTAGAGAGGTAAAATGGTGTTTTCAGGGTCAGTGGAGAGCTGGGAGAGGCATCCTGGCAGGTTTGCTGCTCTTCGCTGGGAGCCGGCACCGGGCACCAAGCCTGAGTGCAGGGGCATTTACCAATCTGGTGCTGAATTGGGTCTGATTTAAAAAAAAAAAACACCCAAAATTGTGGGGTTTGCCTGTATTTTCTGGAAAGTCTCACTGAGAAGCAGCGTTCCGTGTTGCCCTGAGCAGGCGGTCTCTCCGCTCTCCTCCGCGCTGGCTCCACGCTCAGCTCCGGGACTCCACAAGAGCTTCCACAAATATTTGCTCCATGATATGACAAGGTGCCAAAAGAGACCCAGAGCAGCAAGAAAAATCTCTGGGAAAAAAACAGTTATAACACACCTGCAATGTTTTGGGGTTGGTTTTTTCCCCCCCCCTCCAGTAACCATAGCAATAATCTTTCGGTATCTCGGGGTTACCGGGCGGCTTTCCAAAGCTTTGGAAATTGCAAGCGGGCAAATCCTGCCCGGGTGCTGAGCAGGTCCTGGGAGGGGAGGGTGGCTGAGCATCTTGCAGGAGCAGAGCCCTGGATGGTTTTAAACCACGTCACCTCCCACCTCCCGGCCTCGGCAAACTCTGTATGAGCGTGAGCCTGCGTGCGAGCGTGCAGCCCTCCCTTGAAGTGGTTAACTCAGCTGTGAAGCCTTCTATCAGCCGTAATAGCTTCAAGGTGGGGAATAAAAAATGGAGAGTGTTTAAATTGTTAATGGGTTTCATGTTCTTGTCACTGTTGAGGGTTTGTTCCCTTTTATAAACTCATAGTTTTTGGTTGACATTGCTTTTATGTGAGCCATCAGCCGGTTGGTGATGGTGTTCCTGTGTTAGACCATTACTGCCGGATTGTATTTGCAGTAAAGAAAGAGAATGGAGGCCGTAAATCTACAGCCAGAGATTTAGGGCTCTGTTTCTCTGCAGTTTAGGTCCATGTGCTCGGGAAGTCCATTCTCCTCCAGCAGAATTACACCCCTCCGAACGCTCCTGCTCGGGCGCTGATGGACGGCGCTCATTCCCTCGCTGCCGACGGTGGGGCCGAGCCCGGAGGGTGGCAGGGGATGGGAAGGTGGGTGCTGGGTGGGAGAGAGGTTTTATTCTTGCTCCACTTCATCCTCTAACTTTTAGAAGAGATTGGAAGAATATTTGCTCCAGGCAGGACAGATCCTGCTCTTGCTCAGGACGGGGTCTGGTGCACATCAGCCCTGGTGGCTCTGGGCGGGGGCTCGTTGGCACACGTGGCAGAGGGGGTTCCCAGGCATAAGTGCTGGCTCCTGGGAGCCGAGGCTGACTGACAGTGGTGGGGGGGCAGGTAAACCCCCCACTGCTCTGAATCACATCCCCCTCATGGCTTCTTTCCCACTGGGACTCCAGGGATGGACACTTTGCACCAGGAATTGTCTCGATGGTAAATCATAGAATCATAGAATCATTTAGGTTGGAAGAGACCCTTGGGATCATCAAGTCCAACCATCAGCCCCACTCTACAAGTTCTCCCCTACACCAGATCCCTCAAAACCACATCCAATCTACTCTTAATGGTGCCTTTACTGAGACTCCCCAGAAAACCTGGAATGGGGACCCAGGCGCTTCCGAGCTCTGGTCTTGGCTTTGCCCACTGATTTCTTGTAAACCGCATAAAGTATGGGCTGAAGGTGATGAACAGGCAGTGGGTTCTTAGGACAACTCATTGCCTGTGTGGGGCCAAATTCTCGTGGCCACTGGACACATTCACCCCCCAGGGTTTTACCCCAGCAGAAACAGGACGGAGCCAGCAGAGAGCCGGGCACTCGGTACCTGCAGGCACAGAGGGGTGTGGGAGGTGATGGAGTGGATGTGTGTCATGCCTTTGTGTTCCCATGGAGCAGAGCCGGTGGTTGGATGCAGAGTGGTCCCTAAACCCCCCCCTCTCCAGCACATCTGGGCTTCCCCCCCCTCCCCGTGCTGGCCCCAACACCGACGTGCGTGATTTAATTGCAGGCAGCCGCCGAACCCGCGTTCGCCCATTAAGGGCGTCAGATGATCTCTTCATGAGCTGTCAGTCCAAATTGAGCCTAAAGTCTGGGGCTTAAAACAACTAATTTTCATAATTACCCAGGACCTTTCCTGCCTGCCGCCACCCTGTCCCTCTCCCTTTCTTGCCACCCATCCGCAGGCAAAAGCTGCACCGAAGGGCACGGTCCCAGGGGAGTTGTGGCTGCCCCCCCTCTCTCTGAGAGGCAGCAGGGTTCATCCCAGGGTCAGGCACGGATCCTGCACAGGGAGCCTGGGCTGTTCTTCGGCCTCTTGGGCTGGTTCAGGTGTAGTTTGGGGGGTTTTGCTCCTCTTTTTGGAGAGAGGAGGCGTGGGAACGCATAGGTCCCACCCGGACGGGGCTGTTTCCCTGCACTGAGACGAAAACTGCCGGCTCTAAGCATTGGAAAAGCCCAAGGTTGACACAACCTTCCACGCTCTTCCCCTTCTTTTTCCTCCTCCTCTTCCTCCCCCAGAAGTGAAAAATCATCACTTTTTGGCCCTCAGGGCATATGGGCTTCCTGGGAGGTGGATCCAGGTGGCTGGAGACAGGCCTGCACCCCGGTACTCGGCACCGCGCAGCCCTCACTGCCCTCCAGGTCGAGATGGGGCTGCCCATCGTTCTGAACCATCATAAATGCGGGGTCTGGCTTTGTTGTCGGCCTTTCCCTTTGTGTTCTAAAGCTTTTCTTTCTTCTGCAAGGACAAATGAAGCCGTGTGTTTTGCCTTCAGGGGACACCAGGAGCACAGTGCTTTAAAGGAAGTATTTCCAGTACTCCCGATGAAGCCGCACAACCTGCAGTGGGGACCTGGGAAGTGCCCCCCCCCCTGCCCTGAGCCCACTGCTGGCTATTTGCCACTGAAGCTGGTCAAAGGGAGAGCTTTCAGAGTCTGGCTTCTCCTCAGGAAGGGATTTTACCCTCTGAGAATGGGATCTGGGGGTGCTGCATCCCTCACACCTCCACCAGGCTCACACAGGCTGAAGCCTTTGACTCCGGTGCAAATGTTCTTCTTCCCAGCAAGAGTGGTCAGAGCCTGGAATGGGCTGCCCGGGGAGGTGGTGGAGTCCCCAACCCTGAATGTGTTTCAGAGTAAATTGGATGTGGTGTTGAGGGATCTGGTGTAGGGGAGAACTTCGTAGAGTAGGGCTGATGGTTGGACTTGATGATCCCAAGGGTCTCTTCCAACCTAAATGAGTCCAGATTAGGGTGTTCGGGGCCCATTAACGGCCCCCCAGGAATTCCCATCTTATTAGAAGGGTAAGAGGCGGATTGGGTGGTTCTATGTTGACCATCTCTGTGGGTCCAGCTCTGCCCCAAAGAGCCCCCAGGTGCATGTCCCACCTGTGTGTGGCTGCACCATGTCTGGGACCAGTCCCTCCCTGCCTGAGTTACCGGTTTCAGTACCTCATACCAGCCCAGGAGGAGGTGTTCCTCACACCAGGGTGCAGACAGCGGAGTCCTGTGACCAGGACAGGGTGCTAATTCCCTGCCCTTGCTGCCCTGTGCGTGTGTGTGTGCATTTATATACCCATATGCATATATGCATATATCTATTATCATAAGTGAAGGTTGAGCACATCACTCAAACCCCAGCTTTTCCCCCAGGTCTGTTGTTTACAGAGACAGCGCCTGTCCCTGGGGCTCCCTCCCATAAAACCTTATTATCGTATATGCCAGGGCATAAACTTCAGCCGTCAGCCCCGACACGCCGCCTCCCAGTGCAGCCTTGGTTTGTCTTCCATTTTCCTCCAGCTTTATTCCTGCTGCTGCAGTTTTGACTCATGTCAGGGTATTTGAGCTCCACCCGATCCGCCTCTTACCCTTCTAATAAGATGGGAATTCCTGGGGGGCCGTTAATGGGCCCCGAACACCCCAATCTGGAGCCCCTTAAAGGTTTTAAGGACGGGGGCAACGCAGTCACCAAACCTGCCCTCCCAAACTGTCCGCTTCGCTCCTGGCTGGGCTGATGGCACTTGGGGACAATGCCAGGACCTCAGTGGAGCTGCTCCAGGTGCCACTTGCCGTCACACCGGGCTTTGCTGCCGCCTAGCACCGCCGGATTGCCAGAAATCAGGAATGCTGTCCCCGTCCCCAACCTCCACTGCCGTGTTCTTGACGTCAGTGATGCCGTTTCCGTCCTCCCTCTCGTGTCCCTGTCACCAGCACGGGGCCGGCTCGATGCTGCTTCGCTCTTGCTGATGGCCAGATTTCATCCGTGCCCCTGTGTTTTCTGAAGAGATTTTTTGGAGCGTTGCTGGACTCTCTCTCCCCCGCTGTAGAGACACCTCAAGCAGTGCAGAACGGGCTCTGCGTGTCCTGCAGCCTCTTGCCTTTCTCTAGAAGGCTAATCCAGCAGCGTAATATAGCAACAGCAAAAAAAGCACCTCCTTTTACTCCCCCTACCCTGTTTCATTCTCTTTTTTTAGCCTTTTTCTTTTCTTAATTCACTGTCTAGTGAGTTTCTGATTGACTCAAAGACCAATTAAAGTAAAATTTAATGGGAGAATAGATTAACTCCCTGAGGTTCCCCTGCCATCCATCACATTTTTATAGCAGGAGCTGTGAAGAAGCTCATAACTTCATGCTGTGAATGTGATAATAAAGAGGGCACGGAGAGGATTCCGATTTACTGCCGGGCTGATGTGCACCAGGATGGGATTTACTGCCCCAACCCCATCCTCCTTTTATTCGGAGGGAGGTCACCAGATTTGCACCCAGCACTGGCTCAGGAGGCTGGAAGATGGGATGGTGGGTTGGATCCTGCAGCTCCACAGCTGAGGAACCCTCTCTGCCTTTGGATGCTCAGGCTCTGTCTGGGTTCTAAGTGAGGCTGGAAGCAAGGAGGGTGTCGGGGGGCACCACAGCTCCCCGTCAGAGGTGCTGCTCCGTGGGTCACGGGGAGCCCAGGGGATGTGTGTGGGAGGATGTCCCTTGCCACCCAGTGGTGGCAGGGAGCTGGTGGCAGGCAGAAGTGACGTGCCCAAGGCCAGGCAGGACATCGGTAGCGCTACGGATACGGGGACCTGGTGGGACTCTGCTCCTCGTCTGCGGCGTCAGGGACTGCGAGGGGATGTGTTTTTCTTAGCTGAGGGTCAGAAGAAATGTGAGGGTTGGAAAGAAGTGTGTTTCCTCTGGGATGGATTATGGAGGGGCTGTGGGGGGAGGAGGAGGAGGGGGGGGGAGAGGCAATACAAGATGCATCTCCCCTGGTGGGTTTCAGTGAAAAGGCTTGTGTGTGCAACAGCAATGAACTGGAGAAGGGAGAGAATTTATCTGGAAATAATAGAAACTATTTGTTGGATTTTCTAGGCTGAAGATCTGGAGTTAATCATTATTCGGCCAAACCCTGAATGATGTTTTCCTACACGGAGAGTGTTCCGGTGGGAGTGCTCCTAACGGTATTTTGTCAGGCACTATCAGCGGTATTGAGCCAACCTGAGCACCCGATTATTAATCCTCTTCTCCCAGTGACATGACGGCAATCGATGGCTGAACAAGCTATTGAAACTGCAGCAATCAACTGGGCTCCGGTTAATCCAATGGGATCCTGACTTGGGGCCGGGCGGAAAAGGGGGTGTTTTAGGAAGGGCTGAGCCTTCCTAGGGACACCCACCTCTACCAGGAGGAGGAACCCCATCCTGCCTGGTGGCAGGAGGATTTAAGGTGTCACAGCACCCTATATGTCACCTGCATTAGTGTTATTAATTCATTAGCGTCATTAGCACCCACCTCTACCAGGAGGAGGAACCCCATCCTGCCTGGTGGCAGGAGGATTTAAGGTGTCACAGCACCCTATATGTCACCTGCATTAGTGTTATTAATTCATTAGCGTCATTAGCACACCTTGTTGCCCCAAATAAGGGGTTTTTGCACGAGTTTTTACCTGCAAAAGAGCCCACTGCACACACAGGTGTGAAAACACGTGTGTGCACACGTGTGCCTGGGGCTGTTTGTGGTGTGAGGTTTAGATGTGGGAAGATGCTTTTCCCCTCCTGGGAGCTGAGGGGCGGTGGGGACAGGGGGGACAGTGGTGGGGGGGCGACAAGGGGGGAAGGGCAATGCCATCTGCTGGTAAATCCTCTGCGTTTCCACATGGGGATTTCGGGCTCAGTGAGAGGAGCCGGTGTTTTTCCATGGGCTGGTGTGTGGTGTGGGGGTCTGCTCCCATCCCTGCTGCATCCTCCCGCATCCCGGCTGTGGCCCCGGTGGGTTTGCTGACCCTGTGGGTGGCACTTGAGGGGCAGAAGCTCCTCAGGGAAATAGAAATAAAGGAAGAAATGAAGCAAAAGCTTTTACTGTCACCTTCCACTCTTGGTGGCTGCCAGGGAGGGGAACAACATCCCAGCTGGATGATGCCCATCAGTCCCCAGGGCGGTTGGGTCCCCACTTTAAGGTCACTAAGGGCACAGTGAAGGGTATGTAGCAGGAATTTGGGGACTCAAGTGGATGAATGTCACTGCTCAGCCTTGTGCACAGGCTCGGTCCTCGAGTGGACCTGCAGGAGGGCAGAGGCTGGGAGAAACCCCATTTCTTGGCGTGGTAACTGGGCTGTCACCATTGCCTCCCACCTACGGCCTGAAAAAACGAGCTGAGAGGGGTGAGCCCTGCTGTGGTGAACAATGCAGAGGAGTCAGAAGTGGAGAGATAAAATCAGAGAGAGAAGCCGTGCTTTTGGGGTTGTCTGGGAGCCTCCACATCAGCTTGGCCCCACAGAATCCTGCGACGTCAGGGTGGGAGAGTGGGGCTGGGAGAGCACCTGGGTCTCACCCCATGGTGCCAGTAGATATTTGGTGTGCAGAGAGATGGGGGATGCCTCCAAGATCCATGGCCTGTCCTTCCAGAGCTGCCCCAGCGTGTTCTGCCACCCCTGATGGGGCTTTACAGATGTGCCCAAAGCTCTCGGCTGTGCTGGAGCCATCCCCGATGGCCAGTGACCACCCGTTACTCCCCACCGGTGCCCACCCTCACGTGGTGCTGAGCCCAGTGAGCCCGGATGGCACATGCCCCAACCCCTGCCAGGTGGGACAGCCCGTTTTGGGCAGCACGAGGGCGGCTGCCATGGGCTGTCAGCCCCGGCGAGTGCTTACTAATAAGGTTGGCCATTAAGGTGGGTCAGTGATGGATGGGCTGTGCTGCCGTGCCCCAGCCCGGCGTGTGCTGAGACACTCCCTGACCAGCAGCTGTTGGACTGGCTGCCTTGTTAAGGGTCTCTCTTGGTGACATCAGCTATACATCAACCTGGCTGATGCCTTTGATTATTTGGACAGCTCGTGGCATGATGAATCGTTGGGATTGATCTGTCTTTTCTTCACGTTCGCTCCTTTGCCCCGTCTCTCCCAACTCTCTCTGCTCTTCAGCCACAAATCCTTTAAAGGTTAGCACCTTCCAGGCTGTCCCACTTCAACAACTCCGGCCTTCAGTCGTGCCACTGAGGAATCTGTGTGCCTTGATGTGATTTTCTCAGAGAGAGGAAGACTGAGGTGGGATGGAAGGGCAGGGCAGGTACCTCTGAGCTGGGCCTGGGGCGAGGTGACATCTGGGGGGACCGTTCCGTCACCCTATTGCCACCTTAGTGATCCCCTTTGCGTGACTGCTTCAGAAAGGGGCGAGAAATGAGCAGGGCTCAACTAAACCCGGGGTTTATGGCAGCCCGGGGAGGCTGAAGCACAAAATGCTTTCTGGGAACCTCTCCCCTCCTCCCTGCTTAGCAGTAATTATCCCTTGCAGCTTTCCGTAATTGCTAGATGTCTGTTCATGGCTTGTCAGGAGGCCGCGCCGGTGGCTCTGATGATGTTGTGCGTGTGATTAGTGTCCTGCATCTCCCCGTGACGTCCTCTGATGGGTTGTGGTCCAGGTCCCGGTGAGGAGCTGCGCTGCCAGCGTCCCCCCTGCGAGCCTGCGAACCCTCCCGCCCGGGGACTCGCTGGGATTTGCCTCCTCGTGCGATTCGAGGTGTTGTCACAAAGACACTACCCCTGTGACCCCGTCAGCGGGGTAAACAGAGCCTGGCAGAGTCCCTTAAATGTCCCTCTGATGGATGAGTCCCACAGCACCTTTTGGGCTGTCCTCTAAGAGAGGAACTGCCTGTAGCGGAGGAGTCAGAGATGCTGATGGGCATTTTCAATTCCATTCTATGAGCTTTTGGCCTCAGTTTCTTTTTGTGAACACTGTTATCCATCCCTGGGCTTTATTCCAGCTGTGTTCTCCAGGCCCATGCTGGAGCAGACAGCTTCCAAGGCTTATTTAACTCATTCAACTGCCATGTTTCTGGGCATGAGCCCCTTGGCCAGCTCTCACCCTGCCTCAGTTGCTAAATCCTGACTAAAATGCTGTGGGTGCTGCCTTAATGTGTCCCACAGGCTCCTCCAGCACCCCGAGGCTGGAGGAATCTATGTCCCTCCACCATGGGTCCCCAATAGATGGTGTTGCTCCTGGGGTCACATCCCTGCTCTTTTGGTGGTCCTGTGGCCAAGCTGGCACGCTGTATGAGCTGCAGCTCCCCTTAGCTGGGAGCACCTTTGGCTCTCCCTGGGAGGTGCTGCTCTGCAGGACACAGGATGGGGCTCAGAGGGGTTGTGGAGCAGAGCCTGGGGGCCTCCTCACTGCTTCATCTCCACTGCCCATCGCTCCAGGGTTGCATTTTGGGGTACCAGAGCCCAGGGGCTGCACTGAGGATGGCTCTTTACCTGTTCTGCCTCCCTGGGCATGCTGTAGCCTGAGTGGCAGCCAGCACAGGCTGTCTCTTCTCACCGCTTTGAACTCTTATCTGTGGCGTCTCCTGATTTTCACTGGAGCAGACGGCTGAGCCCCCATGTGGGTCCTGATAACCTTTCTCCTGTTCATTAAGGGCCCTTCTTAGTGCTCTGTGGGACTGAAGCGAGACAGTCTGGAAGAGAGAAGCAGCACAGGGCTTTTAGCCTGGGTAATGCAAAACTTCATCAATAATCTTCCCAGCGCAAACCCAGAACTTAAATACAACCCCAGCGCTCCCCAAACTACCCCCAGAGAAAGGAGAAACCTGTCAGGTGAAGACAGAGTGTCTCCTTGTGAGCTTTGTGCTTGGGGAGGGTGAGTTTGCCCAGCTGTGTCCTTTGCAGCACTGTGCCTGTATGGTCCGATTAACTCTTAGGGGCAAGGACCACGTGCTGGGGGCGATGGAGGAGATGGTCTTTCCTCAGTCCCAAGTGCTGCTGATGTTTTGTGGGGCTGGTGACAATGACACAGTACCAAAAGCCAGTGGAGAGCCACCAGGAATGCCGCTGGGACAGGGCTTGAATGAAGGCAATGGGGAAGCAGGAGCCAAATTATTTGGTTCAGCAGCAGGACACAGATCTGCCTCGCCTGGCTCAAGCACGTCTGCTTGGACCTGGGCTCCCTCTGCCCTCTTGGTGTCTCTGGAAGTGGCTGAGACCTGTGGGGCTCCCAACATAACACCCCCCCAGCAGGGGCTGGGGGAAGCCAGGACCAACCTCTCCCCTTCTCGAGCGGCTTGTTCTGATTCTCAGCCCAAAGGGAGTTGAGCCAGAGGCGGAGGAGAGGGAAAGACCCCTTAAAAATTGTTGAGGTAATGGAAACAACCTTAAACTATCATATTTCAAGCATAACGCCATAATAAAAGTAACAGGATAATGATTTTTTTCAGCCCAGATATTAGAGGCCCAGATATTGATTGGTTGTTTCCCTTGTCGTTCTCGCCTCTGATGGAACTGCATTTTTTGACAGAGAGTGCAATAAAATGTACAGTTTCCAATTTGAGAGCCCTATAAATGTCATCTCTACATGCACGGTTACAAATTCTTCCCGATGTTCCTCTCCCTCCCCTCGGCACCGGGAGGGTCCCCGGGGATGGGGGAACACACACCGTCCCCCTTCCCCCAGCAGAAAGTTTGAGGTGAACCCGTCCCAGCGCCGTAGAGATGAAAAGATGGCACGTTCCCGTGGGAGAGCTCTCTTGGGGTCGGAAGGACCGAGGTTACAGAGTTAATATATCTCATAGCTTTCAGATTTATAGATTCCAGGGCAAGTTATCAAGCTTGCTGCAGCCCCTGGTTCTCCGGAGTTGAGCTGTCAGGAGCTTCCAGCTTCACTCCACTGGGCAGCTTTTGAGTTTTAATGCTTTTTTTGTTTCCTAGGAGAACTTGGTACCTTGAGAACTTGGTACCTTTTGGGCAAAGGTCTGAGGAGAAGCTGAAAATTTACAGGGGCACCAAGGGAGAAATGCTGGGGGGGTGGCGTATGGAGTCACCTGGATAACGAGGTGGCACATGAAGTGACGTGAGCCCTTTGGGCTCCGTGCTCATAGTTTTGGGGGGGTTCCCTTTGTTTCATACCTCGATCCTTTGCCCTGCCTGGGTTTTCCTCCTTGGGTTTAGAAAGCCAGGATTTTCAAAGGAGGCTCCAAAAGGGAGCACTCGCATCCAAAGAGATAAGGTATCTCCTGGGGAGAGATAAGCCCTTTGCATCTTACCTCGGATAGGATGCAGCCCAAGTCCTCCCGCATTTGAGGGTCAGCAGAAACGCTGGTGCCAAAGGCTCCCCACAACTCCCAGAGATGGAGCACCCCTCCAAAAGCTGTTATTCACCTCTTTAAATTTTTTTTTTTAAATCCCTGAAAAATTCCTGGCTGGAAAAAGGGGGGGGGGGGGGGGGTCAGCTTGCAGGTGCCTTAAGTCGAGTAACCGAAAGCGGGGAAAGGCGGAGCAGCCTGATGAATGCGCTGCTCCTCCACGGCAAAAATAACAATAATCAGTTTTATATAAATCTCTTTTCCACAAAGAGACTTGAAACCACTGGCAGCATCCCCAAGGTGCAGGGGGGTACCCCGGTCTGGGTAATGAGGGCAGTCACCTTCCGTGAGATACGCTCGCGCTGTGACCTTCCGTTAGGTTTAATGCAACCTTTTTATTTATTTCCAATAACTCTCCAATCAGTCAGCACTCTGCCAGGTTTCCTCTAACCTCAGATCACAGTCTCATAACCGGTTTTGGGGCTTTTATTGGTCTCTGAGGTAGCCAGAGCCATTAAGCTCAGTGTTTTGATTTGATGAGAGACGTTTCAAGGGTCTCGGTGTCTCTCCCACCTTTGCCTAAACATTTCAGGCCTGTCTCTGTGCCGGGAATTGGGATTGCAGAGCCCAACCCCGCTGTTCCTCAGTTCCCCCTCTGCCAGGCAGGAATTGTAAGGCTTAGTATTAAAGGGGTGCAGAACTGGCAGGAGAAATGTGCCTTTTTTCTACCCATTTTCATCGAGCGGGTTCCACGTGGTTCCTGACAAACCCCTAATCAGAGCCTTTACCCAGCGGGGTGCTGGAAGTTGGGGGAAGGTCTGAACGTCGCCCCCGAGTCCTGAGCCCCTGAGCCAGCCTGGATTTGTAGCCAAGGACACATCTGATTAACCACATTTGGTGCTTTTTATAATAAACTCCTGATCTGTAGCCTCCTGGATTTATCGCTCGGTGGGTATCTGAGATGTAATAAGCAGCAGCTTCTTTTTTGGAGCTGGCATTCTTTATACAGCCCTGTCACTTTCTTATATTTCCAGAGGTGGGATACAGCCAACCCGATCAATACTTTATTTTACCTCCTTTTACCAATAATTTTTTTAATCACAGTGTGTTTCTCTCGTCCCCTGCCTTTGGATAAATAATTACAGTGAAGCAGTGCCGCATTCAGCACTTTTTTTTCCGAAAAGTCTGCGGAGGAAAAGCGATGAAGTCAGGAGAGGGGAAGGGCAGGAGCACACTGGGCCCTTCTCATGCCTTGGCATCCCCGTGGCGAGCGGAAACAGGGGGGTGAAGGCACAGGTACCCCCAAAACTGCATGAAAACTTGCTGGTACCGACCTGCCGGGGGTTACCAGAGCCTCTGAGCCCTGGTGGGACAGGGCTGGGGACAAGCTGCCACCTCTGTCAGTTGTCCCATGTACCCCTAGGCTGGGCTGAGGGTGGGTTGAAGGGACACAGGAGCGGGAGAGGCTGGGAGAGGTCAGGCTTGGCCAGTCTAACCTGTAGGACACCAGACTGGGAGCTGGGAGAGCCTAGTTTTGCCCCCAAGTCTTGTTTTAGTCCCTCTTTGACTCTGCCCATGGATTTTGACTCTGCCCATGGATATTTCCTCACCAGTCCCATCCTTTCCATTTTTAGGGTAAGAACCTCCAGGGTTGGGACCAAAGTCTCTGAAAACTAATTTTCTGGGTGATATAAGAGTTGTTGTGCCCCCCCCATCTTCCAGCCTGCTTTGTGCTCCTGGGCATCACCCACAGCCACGGGGGCACCCCCAGGACTGGGGGTCCCCCAGGACGCTGGGCTGCCCACTTTGGGGGAATCAGCAGAGCCCCTCTTTGGGCAAACCGGGCAGGGGGTGGGGGGTCCCCTTTCTCCCCCAGCGGGGTCCAGCCCTGCTGCTGCTGCTGCTGCCATCCCCGGGCCGGGCCGGGGCTGGACCACGGTGTTCTCGGCTCCTGCTTTCAATCCTGGGCTTCTGCTGCTTCCTTGTGGCGAAGCGCCGGAACGACACGATCCTTCCCCGCCTCCCTCCTCCCCCAGCCCCTTCCTCCCCTTGCCCTTCCCCGGACCCGTCGGCTCCAGCCCCCCGGGACACCCCAGTCCTTCGCCCCCAGCATCCCCGGGTACCCAGGTCCGGGGTGGAGGTGGGCTGCCCCCCCCTGTCCCGTCCCCAGGCTGGGCTCCCCCCAGCCCTGCGGTGGCAGGAGAGAGGTGCTTCACCCCTCTCCATCCCTCCACTGACCTTTGCCGGGTCCTTTATAAGTCAAAGTGGGATTTCTGTCTGGGAGCCCATCCCGGAGACCGTAAATATGCCAGAGAAGCTGATGGAAGCACTTGATTTTAGTCGTATGTGTTTTTAAAGACCCAAAATGTAACCCCGATGTCAAGATGGGAATTCACGGGATATTTATGGTGTAAAGTGCTTTTTTTTTTCCCCTCCCTTCCTTTTCTCCCTGATTTTAGCGCCGGTGCTGCTCAGGATTAAGCATGGGCTTCGCTCTCTGTCTGACACTTGCAGTGATACCCCCCTCTCTCTTCTCCCCAGATTTTCGGGGGGGATTGTCCTGAGTTGCCCCACACGGCAGCAGAGCTCCTGCAGCAGCCTCCAGGATGGCACTTGTGCCCTTCCCCTGCAGAAAGCCCGTTGAGGTGACCAGTGGGGACAAGGAGAAGGGGTGGCCAGGCAGGAGGAGCCCTGCCAGGGTCTGGGGTCCTGTCCAGAGCCGAGAAGAGGGAAAGGATTTCTTCACATGTCTCAATGATGCTAATCCTGTTTATATGTTGCTGGGTGATGCTTCATCCCCCCGGTGTGACACCATTGACTCATGTTCAGCTCGTGAACCGCCCGCCCTCGCCCTCAGATCCCATCCTCCGCTGGTGTCTGGAGGAAGAAGAGGATGGGAACAAGGGGCTGAGCATCCCCCCGGGGCAGATGGCCCTGCAGGGAAGAACAACGGTGCTGGGGGCTCCCAGGTGCCCCATGTCAGCGCTGGGCTCTTTCCAACGGGGAGAGGAGGGAGCCCAGCGCAGCCGGGAGGGATGGGGGAGCGGGTGACCCCCCGCCGCCCTCCTCCGCTTGCTGGCTCCGGGGCTGCAGGGTGAAAGCTGAAAGTTGAAGAGTACAAAACCATCAACCCCTGGCTCTCAGCTTGTGATGGGAAATGAAAATATTTGGATAAGCCGCGATACGGAGCTGCTGCTATTTACAAACCTTGATCCTGTGGCCCGCACATCAAAAGGCCGTCTTTTATAAAGCGCTCTCTGCTCTCCCCGGCTCCGTTTTCAGGCTGTCAAGGGCATTATTTGATGTTCCTCTTTTGTTTGTTTACATTAATTAAGATGGGCAAATCCATCACTGTGACTTTGTCCCTCGGCGGCGGCGGCGGCGGCGGGGCGGAGGCGGCCGGGGCACACACGCCTGCTGCAGGTGTGGGGCGGGTTGTGTTGGGCGGGTGATAAAACACACATTTGTTCTCCAGGTNCCCACACCCACCCTGCCCCACGGTGACAAATGATTTTCTTATCTGGAACAAGGAAAAGCAGTGGCCAAGTTTCATCTCCGCTTCCCGCCCGGATGCTGGGGGCAGCGGGGTGATGCTGCCACGCTCGGCTCCGCTGACGGCTGGAGCTTTGAGGGGAGCACGGACCAGGCTCAGCACCGAGCCCTCACTCTCCCTTTGTGCTCCCATCACTGATGTAAAGTGCGAGAGACACTACTTTTCCTCCCCTCTTTTTGCCCCTGGGGCAGGGAAGTGACCTGGGTTTGGTGCCTCTGGCATCCCCCTACCCCGGTGGCATGTGCCAAGCAAGGGCTTGGCACGTCCCCATGGCAGGACATTGCCCTGGGGACTGTTTTGTGATCAAAAAGTGCCCCAAAATGGGAAAATAAGTAAAGTTCAAGGCTGGACCCAACTCCTGCTCTTGGCATGGTCTTGTAAGGGGGTGGCTGTGCAGGGCGGAGGGCGTTGCTGCTCCCTCGGTGCTCCCAGCCCTTCCCCGGTGCTGCTCTGGGGGGGTCCCTTGGACCAGTGAGACTGGGGCTACCCCAGTGAGAGCTGGGTGGAGGAAAGGAGAACAGAGCAGGGCTCACCCCAGCGGCAGAACACCAAGGCTGAGCCGGACCGGTACGAGCGAATATGGTTATAAATTTCAGTCAAATTAGTCGACAGCCGACAATCTGCGTGGTCTAACGAATTTTGCACGGGGCCAACCATCCCATCCCAGCGATTTCCCTCCTGTCCTGCCAAAAGTGGCCCTTCCCGTGCCCAGTGCACGACCATTGCCATTCAGAGCTCCCCAGAAACGTGTCCCACCTCTCTCGTTTCCCAGCTGCCTCCTTCTCATACACTAACCCCTCGTTAGGTGTTAAACGCGCCGCTTTTCTAGAAGTGGGTTCACAGGGATGGGCCACGGGATGGACTTGAATTTTAGGCAGGGGGCTCTGGGGCTCAGAGCCTTTCTGAGAGGAAGCAGCTTGCTCTTTTTTTGCTGAGATCTTTTTTTCTGTTTGGCTCTTTTTTTTGGTGTGTGTGTGAAGGAGGTAACTGGCACTTCATTTATCTGTGGGTTTGTTATGACTCTGGGCTAACAGATACCACACTTAGCAAACTCTCACTCTTCACTAATGGAAGATACTTTAATCTAATTGCCCCGTATCACCCAACACCGGAGCCTCCATCCTCCTCCTCCTCCGCGGAGCGCTCTTCCTCCGCCGGAGCGAGCCACGGCTCCTGGGGAACCGTCCCAGTTTCCCCATTCCCGCATGGCGCCGTGCCCAGCCAAACTGGGACGGCTGGAGGTGGGAGCCTGGGAGGACTCACAGACACCAGATTTACTTGTGTCAGCCTCGCCTCGGGGTGCCAGACCCCGGAAAGAGTTGGGGAGCGGGAAATGCCAAGGGGAGGAGGTGGTGGTGGTGGTGTGTGTGGGGGGTGGTGTTAAACCAGAGCTTTTGGGAGGTGGAAGTTGCTGGAATAACAGTGATGGGTTGGGAAAAATAAGGTGTGAAATCCTGGGTTACGCTCTCTTCAGTGAGCCCCGTCCCAGTGAGGGAGGAGGAGGAAGGTGAAGGCTCCATCCTTGCACCCCGTCCTTGGGCTTGGGGGGCTGAGCCCCCCTGAGCTCAGCCTCAGCTGATGGTAGTGGGGGGCTCAGGGATGGACCCGGTGCTGAGGGGCTGTGGCTGCAGGATGGTGCCCCAGGGATGCCAACCCTGGGTGCTGAGCCGTCCTTTGCCTCGCTGGGCACTGCAAGGGTTTGTCACAGGGCCGGCGCGGAGTGAGTTCAATGGGGTGTATTCTCAAAGTCCAAAGATATTTTCTTGAAAAATTAAGCTTTCAAAGAATTGTTGAGACCCCAAAATCGTAAGCTACAAAGCCCCCCAACCCGCTCCCTGCCAAAGGCTTAAGTAAATCCCTGCAGAGTCCCAGACTTAACGCCCCAGGGGCACGGGGAGAGTATTTCCTTTAATTTAATGTCCTGCAGGGCCAAAATCTGGAAGGCTGAGAGAGGCAATCTCCTGTTTGGTGCAAAATTTAGAAGAGGGAGATGAGATCTGGGAGGATGAGACCTGCCAGCTGGAAGGATGTGATAACCAGGACCCTTAGACTCCGTCCCATCGCTGCTGATAATACTTCCTTTGTTAAATAAATCAGCTTTAAATTAAATAGGATTCCCCCCCCTTCATATATCCATCACGTTAAAAGTAAATTTATTTTGCCAATAAAATTCAAAACATTGCTTTTGTATATTTTTATTTGAATTTCAGTCTCAGGCCATATAGTGTTTAACATTAGCTGTGAATAAAAGTTAATAATCGCTTCCTAAGAACTCCATCTTTCACCATTTTGTGACATACTACAAAATTTAAGTACCCAAATAAATGTTTGTTAAGCTACATAATGACCCAAATATTTTTGCATAGAAATAGTGTGTTCTGCTGGTTAGCCAAGAGAAATGTTAAATTTACCATAAAAGCGAACTTTATCAACGTGTTTTAATGGTTACCAGCTTCCCTTAAGAAAGGGAATAAAAAGTACAAATGCAAAACAACATCAAAATGGATTAGTTCAATCAAGATGTCTGGCTCCATGATTTAAATCATCGTGAAAATTGATGATTTAAATCACTTTTGAGTTAAATCAACCCACCCAGGGCTCGGGTTCCTGCGTCTCTGCTGGGACCGCCGCCACCCAGAGAGCTGCTTTCATCACTTGGGCTCCTGCCCACGGGAGCCCGAGGCT
Organism: Jacana jacana; assembly: GCA_013400555.1. NCBI lineage: Eukaryota > Metazoa > Chordata > Aves > Charadriiformes > Jacanidae > Jacana > Jacana jacana. The sequence goes on along the minus strand of VZTM01005809.1, from coordinate 100,189 downwards.
CTAAAAGGAAACATCTTTGTCCCAGACCAGCCCAAAGCAGGATCCTCTAATGAGCTCCAGACGCTCCCCATCCCCTCGCTCCATCTCCTCCTGGAGTTGCACCGGGAATGGTGAAGTTGAGTTGGGTCTTGGGAATGGGAAGGAGGACTCGGGGCGGGGGGGGACAAGGATTATCCCCCCATCACCTACCTCTGGTTACACTCCTCCTCCAGGCACTTCTGGTGCTCACTGGGGAGAAAGTGCCTATTTCCCCCCACCCTGCCCACAATGACAGTGGAGGGAATTAGCCAAGAGGTCTCCAGATGGATCCCAGGCTGGGCTTAGGGGTGGGAATTCTGCCCGGCTCCCGAAGCCCCGCTCTCCAAGTAAGACGAGAAGGCACTCAGAAATTTCTCAAGCCTTTTCAATTTTGCAGCTTTTGCATCTTATTGAAAACAACACAAACAAAACCAAACCCACCCTCAGACAAAAAGGCAGAGCATCTGGTCAAAAGCTCTTTATCGGGGAGGGGTTCCTCAGTCCCGGAGGTCTCAGCCCCAGGTCCTGGGATGCTGTGGAGGGAAACGGGGACACGTCGGGCTCCACCAGTCTCATGTCCCGCATCAGGTCCCAGTTCCTGGTCCCACTCCTCATCTACACGTGGGTTTAATTGTGGCTGTGGACAGACAAGACCCTAAAAACCAGTGTAAGGCTCTTAGGATGGATGGGAAGCGCGTGGTGCAAAGCCTTCTGTCAGTACGGGTTGCCATGGCCCAGTTGTGTTTGTGCAGAAGTAATCCCGAGGTTAAGGATGGTCTGAAATTCCTTTGGCAGCTCTGGAGATCATCTCTCCCATCTGTGGTGGCTCCCAGTGGTGCCTCCATCCCCATCTTTTCCCAGTTGCCCACCCATCACGTGAAGCCCTCGGCGCCTCCTTGCAAGGGGGGTCCTGACCCGCTCAGCCTGGGGGTGATGCATCAGAAAAGGCAGCATGTTTTGGGGAAAAAAAAACCCCAAGCTCGCCCTTCTGTAAATCCCCCCCGAGACCTGGATGGAAAGGAGCAGGACAGCACCGTATCCCCAAGGTGGGGGTGTCCCCAAGGGGACCCCGAGGTGTTGGATCCAGGAGAAGGAGCTGCCAAGTTACAACCCAGCGAGGGTTTGAAGCTGGTTTTGTTGTGTTTTTTTCCTAACCAATATATCTGTATCCAGATTGGCAGCTGCTCTGGCACATTCATTTTGTAGAAAGGCATCCCTAAATGGGAAGAGAATAATTTATACTGACATAAAGCACCTTTATTTGGATATAACTATCTACATTAAGGAGGTTGGATTGCTCTCACCGTATCAGTATGGTGTAGTTGAAGCTCTATTACTCGTATACAAGCTATTCCTGGCTCCGCTCCTGATTTATTTGACTAGCAGAGCTAGGCTGGGTGTGTCTAGATTCATGTTGTGTTGATATCAGGGAATCAACATTTCTTTCGTAATCCAAGGTATGTGATGTAAATCAAGAGGGCTCCAGGGAAGGCAGGGGCCATTTTATCAGTGTAAAACGAGAGGAGAAGTGAGCCCAAGGGGAGGATTTACCAGAGAACGTGCTTTTATCATTTTACGACCTGTTGATTTTACTTTTCTAACAATTACTCAGAAGTGGGAAGCAAGGCAAAAATGGAGCTGAGCCGAGATGAAAGGGAAGTGGGAGAACCAGGCTGCTCGTTTGAAATGTAGAAGTTTAATAACTATGGGAAGGGCGGCTTCCTCCCGCTCGCCGCCTCCAGCCCTGGCAAAGGCCTTCCTTATCCTGGCAGGAGGCACACAGATGAGATGGTGATTTCCAGTATCAAACTGGGCCCTTGAGAACGTGCCAGGGAGCTCGGGGATTTGGTTTGCCTTTGGTTTAATCAGAGACGGTCCTAACCCGCAGCAAAAGGGGTTGGCAGAGGGGTCTGTGCCCATGGGGCCACCACGATGGTCCTCACGACCAAAAGGTGTCACCAGTGTGGTCCAGCAGAGCGGTGTGGAATCGTAGAATCATAGAATCTTTTAGGTTGGAAAAGACCTTTAAGATCATTGAGTCCAACCATTAACCCAACACTGCCAAGTAACCGCTAAAGCATGTCCCTCAGCACCACGTCTGCCCCCCTGCCATGGGATTTACTTCTCCCAGGCACTGGACAGTCTGGTGCCATCCCTGTTAGAAGCCCCTTTCCTTGGTCAAACGCTCGGTCCCAAGCACTGGACGTGCCAGAGAGAGATTTTAGGAGAGACCCGGGGTAAGAGCTGGGCAGACAACAGGCTCTGGAGGCAGGACGAGGCAGCTCAGCAGGGACAGGCGGGATGGAGTGATGGTGATCAAGTCCTGAGTCATGGTTTGGGGTCTGCACACCCAAAAGGCAGCAGGACAGCTTGACCCTCCCTGAGCCTCCCCCATCCCACCCAAATGGGATGAGACGGGGCCACCACCGAGGGGTATCTTGGTGGGCTGAGCCCCTCTGGCTGCTTTTAGACTGGTTTTCATGCCCACTGCAAGCCAAGACACTAACAAGCAGTCTTGGGGAATCAAATCAAATTAGTTTAGGCATATTTAACCAAGCTCTTGGCAGCATTTCTCTAGAAAGCAGGCAGCCCACCTTTACCTGGCCCCTGATGCTGAGAACATCATTAGCTGCGATTTGCACAGCCTTCCCAAGCCTAAAACCCCACCAGAGCACTGAGTGGGATCATTATTCCATCATTCAAACCCAGCATCGCTCTGTAAAAACAAATTTTGCAGGTAATTAGTCCTAACTGCTATTTGCAATTTACCCACTGGTTTGTCTCATCTCAAAAGCCGGTTGAGGCACCTGGGCGGTGAGTTCCTTGGCAAAACCTCCCCAGCACCGCTGGTCAGGAGTGGTTTAGATGGGATAAAAGGAAAAATATCTTCACTGAAAGAGTTGTCAGGTGTTGGAATGGGCTGCCCCGAGAAGCTGTGGCTGCTCCATCCCTGGAGGGGTTCAAGGCCGGGTTGGAAGGGGCTTGGAGCAACCTGGTCTGGTGGGAGGTGTCCCTGCCCAGGGCAGGGGGTGACACTGAGGGGACTTTAAGGACTCTTTCCACAAATTCTATGATCTCTTTACTGGATTTGCACTGGTTTTGGTTTGCAGGAGGCCAGAAGGGGTGAGCATGGCAAATTTGGGCTGTGGAGCTGGTCATGCCCCTCCTGCTCCCCTCCCAGGTGGATGCTGGCTGCCAGCACCCCCCCTCCCTACCCCTTCCCGTTCATTTTATACACAAATCGAGGTCTCGAGGGACAGTTGTTCTTCATGTGAAACACAGCTCTACAGTTACAGGAGAGAAACCAAGTAACAATGAAAACCCTCAGGGAAATCATTTAATATTTCCAGCCTTCTCACATGGGTTCTTGACACTCGGGTCTGCGGAGGGGAAAAACTGATTTATGCCGTCAGTCGTTAGACAATGTGGAGGTGAGGTCAGGAGCGGGCATTCCTCATCTCTTCCCCGGCGCTCAGAGATCCCTTGGGCAAGGTGGAATCAAAGCATTTCAAATGGTAGAGGTCATGAGAGTGACACTGTAAGAGGTAAAAGAGCACAGCCTCCTGCCTCCTACAGAATGGCTGACACCTATATATCTTCATATTGCCATTGTTTCCGCTTGAAAAATTGCACCTCGTTTGTTTTACTTTTTTCCCTCACCCTCCTCTCCCCTTAAACCCTCTCGATTTTCCACAGTGATCTATGGGAATCGTTTGTGTCGAGGCTGACGATTATGAGGTGCAGAATTTGTACAGGGAGAAGAGGCCGGAGCCGTGAGCTGGGCTTTAGCCAACAGGTGCCGGGTCCTTTCATGGCCTTGCCAAGACCTTCCAAATTAAAATCCCCTCTGTCCTCTGGGAACTCTCCTGCACTGATTTGTGGCTGGGGCAAGGGGCTCTCGGACACGCTGTCACGATGCAGGGTGGCAGAGCGTGGTGGGGACGGGCAGCAAGATGCCGAAACGTGATGGAGTTTGGTCCCTCAAAACCAATATCTCGGTGCTGTGGACACCAAGAGTTTGTGTTTGTGCTTGAGTCCCTCCTTTCTGGTTTTCCCATCTCTGGCTGGTTCTCTGGTTCTCTTGTCCCCATCAGTTGTTGCCCCCGTTGCTGGCAGGAAGGTTCATGGATGAACCATGGATGGCCTTGAAGGACACAAGAGGTCCCAGGCACGTTGTACGTGGTGTGAGAGTGGTTTTGTGACACCTCTGCAGAATGGCTGAGCCCTTCCAGGTGTGCACTTGGGAGGAAAAGCCAAGAGGGATTTCTAGGGTTGGAACAAAACCAGTTTAGGCACACAGCATCTCCTGCTTTGAGGTCCCACCAACACTGCATCCCATCCCCACTCTTCCAATGCGGGGCTTTTAGCTCACCCCAGAAGAGAGGAGAAGCAGGTCTAAAGGCTGTCCTGAACAAGGGGATGTGTGTGACACTGGTCACATTGTAGGGACCATCTCTTTGCTCATACAGCTGTGGTGGGGTCCTGGCTCGAGGGACACCCATCCCTGGAGGGGCTGAAGGCCAGGCTGGATGGGGCTTTGAATAACCTGGGCTAGTGGGAGGTGTCCCTGCCCATGGCTGGGAGCTGGAACTAGAAGATCTTCAAGGTCCTTTCCAACCCGAACCATTCTATGACTCTGTGACAGGGGGCAGCAGGTCTCATTTGTGCACTGTGGGAAATGCACGTTCTCACTGAAGTCCTCGTTGGCAGCCCTGCAGTAACGAACCCACCAGCACAGTTAATGAATCAGATCTGCAGTTCCTGGTGGAGCCAGTGGTGGTTCTATGCAAGGATCTCAGGGCTGAGGCAGAAGTTGATAACTGGATGGCGGTGCCCGTTGCTGCATCCCCACAGATCCCATACTCAATCCCCTCAAGGACCTCCCTTGAAACCCTCTAGGTGGTGCCTGTTGCCGCATCCCCACAGATCCCATAATCAGNTGACACTGGTCACATTGTAGGGACCATCTCTTTGCTCATACAGCTGTGGTGGGGTCCTGGCTCGAGGGACACCCATCCCTGGAGGGGCTGAAGGCCAGGCTGGATGGGGCTTTGAATAACCTGGGCTAGTGGGAGGTGTCCCTGCCCATGGCTGGGAGTTGGAACTAGAAGATCTTCAAGGTCCTTTCCAACCCGAACCTTTCTATGACTCTGTGACAGGGGGCAGCAGGTCTCATTTGTGCACTGTGGGAAAAGCACGTTCTCACTGAAGTCCTCGTTGGCAGCCCTGCAGTAACGAACCCACCAGCACAGTTAATGAATCAGATCTGCAGTTCCTGGTGGAGCCAGTGGTGGTTCTATGCAAGGATCTCAGGGCTGAGGCAGAAGTTGATAACTGGATGGCGGTGCCCGTTGCTGCATCCCCACAGCTCCCATCCCCAATCCCCCCAAGACCTCTCTTGAAACCCTTTAGGTGGTGCCCGTTGTTGCATCCCCACAGCTCCCATCCCCAATCCCCTCAAGGACCTCTCTTGAAACCCTTTAGGTGGTGCCCATTGCTGCATCCCCACAGCTTCCATACTCAATCCCCCCAAGGACCTCTCTTGAAACCCTTTAAGCGGTGCCCATTGCTGCATTCCCACAGCTCCCATACTCAGTCCCCCCAAAGACCTCTCTTGAAACCCTCTAGGCAGTGCCCATTGCTGCACCCTCACAGCTCCCATCCCCAATCCCCCCAGGACCTCTCTTGAAACCCTCTAGGCGGTGCCCGTTGCTGCATCCCCACAGATCCCATACTCAATCCCCTCAAGGACCTCCCTTGAAACCCTCTAGGTGGTGCCTGTTGCCGCATCCCCACAGATCCCATAATCAGTCCCCCCAAGGACCTCTCTTGAAACCCTTTAGATGGTGTCCATTGCTGCATCCCCACAGCTCCCATCCCCAATCCCCGCAAGGACCTCTCTTGAAACCCTTTAAGCGGTGCCCATTGCTGCATTCCCACAGCTCCCATACTCAGTCCCCCCAAAGACCTCTCTTGAAACCCTCTAGGCGGTGCCCATTGCTGCATCCCCACAGCTTCCACACTCAATACCCCCAAGGACCTCTCTTGATACCATCTACAGAGGGAAGGGGGACGAGGAGAGACAGTCCCATGCAGGGACCAGCCAGCCCCGCCGTCCTCCCCACGATAAGGTTTCAGATGTCAGGCTTGGGTTTCCAAGGTGGTGGTGGAACATCAGCGAGAAGCAAATATTTGGCCAAGTGCACCCTGAGGTAAGCTGGTGTCCGGTGTAACCGCACAGCGTGCCCATATGTTATTACTTATCCATCAGGCTCTTTGAGTAACGACGTACAGGGCCAGGGCGAGGGTTGGCTTTTGTCAAAGCATATATTTCAGCGGCGTTTAAATAAACTCATCGAGCTGCACGTCTCGTGAACTTTCCTATTCCATCTGTCTGCGCCGAGCCACCCGTGGAAGGAAATGGATGAGGCCTTCAAACCTTCGCCAGTCCCCGGAAAATGAGCCAGTCCAGTTAACAATAAATGGTGGCCAGTTGGAGCACACATGAGCGGTCTGGTGAAGAGGAAAAGAAAGTTGAGCTTAATGAAGTCCCCGCGCCCGTGTCCCTGCGCGTGGACAGGAAAGGACGGGTGGTTTATAACTGTTTATTGGAGTTAATGGTAATAAATTCCTCACTTGTGATGCATTAACTTTAATGTTTTCATTACGTGATGATTTAGGTTTTCCCTTTTCACGTTGTAAATCATGTTGTCCCGGTAGCACAGCAGGTCGAATGTCTGACATAATGTTATGTTTGGGGGAGAGAAATAACAGGGGAATGAGTTACACAGATTATATATTTATATATTTCATACATTATGCCTTCTTTTTTTTCATTTTTTTTTTCTAGAGGGCTCTAAAAAAATCACCTCCTGGGGAGGGGTTGGGGGGTGGACAGACAGTCGGGTGGACAGACAGACCCATCTGAGCAGGGATTAGCGAGATGAGGCTGTGAAGGGCCGGTTTCCATAGCAACTCCCCAAATCCACTTGGTGCTGAAAGGGTTGGGGTTTTTTTTTTCCTTTTCCCTCCCTCTTTGCTGAGTGTGAGCCCTTGGCTAATGAGCTGTGCAAATAGATATTGAGATTTAGTGGGTTTTATTTTGCAATTATAGACTTAGTGATTTGGAAGGAAACTTTTGGGCTAAAGGCTCTGCCTCCTCTTGGAATTTTCTTTTCTGTTTTGGCTTTTTTTTATTTTTTTTTTTTTTTTCCTTGTTCCCTGGGCAAAGTTGGTTTCACTTCAAACTTGCTGTTAAATTTTCCAAGCGGAATGAAAAACAAAACCCAAACCAACCCAAACCAAAATCAACCCCCAAACCAGCAATAAAAGTTGAAGGCTGGTTTTTGCCACCCTCTGGGGCTAAATCCCAGCCCAGTCTACGCTCAGCTCCTGGCCACTGACTGTCTCCTCTCTTGTTTGCTTATCCATCCTAAAAACCCCAGCCGGGGACTCCTCGGGAAAAACAACAAGGAACCCAACGGTAACTGGGCACCGAACAAAGGTCCATCTGTAGGGCCCCTGTTTGTTTGTGCTCCATCATTAATTGTGGTCCAACCAGGACATTAGGGGCAACGCAGTTAATTAGGCACCCTCCAACCCCAGGTGAGAAGTGTGGTTCTCCTGAGCCACTTCCATGGGGTTTTGTGTTCGCTCCTGGCTGTCAGCACTTGTCAAAAGCCTCCGCCGTTGCCCGGGACCAGTTAATCTTGGTTCCTGCCCTCAATACTGGTCTGTGCTGGCTGCTACAAGGGAGCATTTAGCAGTTCCCCGCCTGTCCCAGGGGAAGCTCTGGGTTGAGCTGCAGTTTTTGGGTGGGCTCTTTGGGTTGGGATGTATCCCAGGGCTCCTGTGCCTGAGGACAACGAATCCCTCAGCTGAACACGGGGATATTTCAGTTGATAATTTTCCCTCCGTGATTTGTTGCCATTGATTTTGATTTTGCCATCCTGCTTGCTGAGCAGCTTTCAATCCAGGTAGTTATCCCGGGGTGGATGCCTACACCCTGAATTTTGCTTACTAGCCTCTTCTGAAAAGTCAAGCTGAAGCCCGAATCAATCTTCTCTGCCGTGCCTTGCCTTTTCTTCATCTACTTTCTTATTTTCCTGCTCAAAAAAAAAAAAAAAGGCAATAAAATTAGCCTGGCACAAGATCTATTTCATGTGATCTGTGTTGACAATTGGTTAGTCCCCCATTTTCTTTGAAACAGTTGCTCATTTCGTTCCCGTCGTTACAAATGGTCCCTGGCGGTTTCCAAGGCACTGAAAGGTTTGGCGACGTTCCCGAGGCACGGAGAGAAGTATGTCCGAGGGGCTGGAAGCCTCTGAGGAGATGGGCTGGGACCTGGAGCTGGGGGGTGAGGAGGTAGGAACCAGGGGGACCATATGGATGGATAGTGGCTCATTTCCCACGGTGGCCTTTCTCCTCCAGCTCCCTTTGGTTGGGACATCGCTCCATCTGGTCAGGACATCACTCCATGTCCATTGCTAGCTGCTTTGTGGGGCTGTAGGACCTGCATGGCACTGCAAAGGTCCTGCCTGGCTGTGCCTGATGTATCCAGACTCCCCCAGCCAGAGCCTGGAGCCACCACGGGGCCGTGCTTGCTCCCATCTTCCCACAGGGGACTGGGCTGTGGGTAGATCTGGCTGGTAACTTCGATTAAAGGTACCTGTGAATCCTGATGTGACAAAGCAGAGATGCTTCCAAGATCCTCTTGATCTTGGAAGAAGATAAGCCAGGTTTAATGATGATCTCATCAACGCTTGTTGGCAAGAGGATGGGGCCAGGCTCTTTTCAGTGGTGCCCAGCAACAGGGAACGAGCACAGACTGGAACGTGGGAAGTTCCACCTGAAGATGAGGAGGATCTTCTTCATTCTGAGGGTGGCAGAGCCCTGGCAGAGGCTGCCCAGAGAGGTGGGGGAGTCTCCATCTCTGGAGACATTCAAACCCCACCTGGACACGTCCTGTGGGACCTATGGGACCTGCTGTGGGTGGGACCTGCTCTGTTAGGGGGTTGGAGGAGATGATCTCCAGAGGCCTCTGCCAACCCCAGAGCATTCTGTGAGTCGGTGGAGAATTATTCTGCCATCAGAGACTGAAAGGATCCTGGCTTAGAAAAAGCTCCTTGCTTTTGCACATGTGAAGCTTGTGTTCAAATAGACCCACAAATGCCACCAGGCAGTGACCACCAGTTCCAGCAGCCCCAGCATGGACCCCTGGACCCCTTTACCATGGCAGACCTTGGTGGTGGGCGAGATTTCCAAAAGCTTTGAACATTTCCCAGAGTCTGTCTCGCTACAAAGGCGGCGGGAGGGGTTGTTTGTCTCTTTCTGATTGTTTTTCTTCTCATTAGCTTCAATGGAAAAAGAGTGCAGCCACCACGGAGGGCTTTGGGAAATCACAGCCAATTGTGCTCCGCTTTGAAATGCGTTTGGGTGTTCCCTGCGACGTCCCCGGGAGCAGAATCTGCTCTTGGCACATTTGAGGCTGGTGAATAAGCTGGAGGGTGGGGAATTAGCTGGAACCGTCGTGCCTCCCTGCTCCATCCCTTTGAACAGTGGGTTGATGTGACAGCGTGGGCACCGAGGTGGCCCCCGGGCACGTTTGGCTGCAGCTACTGTGACATTTTGTGCAGCTGGTGTGCATGACTCAGAGACCAAAGGGGCGAGAGCTGAAATCCAGAGGTCCTTGAGGACATGTCGAAGACGGGACTGGAACCGTCACGGTGCTCGGCAGCCAAACTCCTAGAAGTTTTGCCCAAAAGATGCCACTTGGTCACTGAAGCCAGAGGTTTCGGGGGTGGGTGACCTGGGCCTGCCCCTGTGCCAGCCTGGTGCAGGAGTGATGCCTTTGGGGCTGAGAGCATCCCTCGGCAGCACCCGGGGGACGCAAATCACGTTGAGGAGCGATTAAGGAGGGGAAGGGAATTAGCTGGAGTTTGCTCCTGAGCCTGTGGGTCTGTGGCCCCGTGTTTCTCCCACTCCTGAAATGCTTTGTATCCTCAGCCAAAAAGGGATCTCCGGGATTACGGCACAGAGCCAGTCCCGCTGCCACCGATGGGCAGCGCTTCCACGGGAGGCTCCAGAGGGAGCGCTGCATCCCACGGATGGGGAAATGAACCCACGGGAAAATCCCTGGAGGGGGAGCAGCTCCCTCGGGAGCCAGGATTGAGAGGCGGCAGAGGGTGGAGGAGAGGCCACCAGGGTGTTGGGGTGCTGGTGGCACTGGGCAGCTCTGCAGGTACCAGCCATCTGCTGGACTGGGGGAGATACCAGGGTGGAGGGACCACCAAGACCATCCAAACACAGCCCCAGCCCTGCCACATTGTGCTGGGAGCAGGGCTGTGTGTCTGGGAGAGCCCAGATGTGCCTCTCAGATGAATTTAAGGCAGTGTCTTTCTCTGTTTTTATAAATGGTGAATGGCCATTAGTGGTTGGAACAGATGACCGGGTGACGGGGTGGCTCTTCCATCCCTTGGAGTCCCCGAAGAAGTGGTGAGATGTGCTGAACCTGCCAGCTCTGTGGTCCTGAGCCAGAGGCATCTGATGGGACCATCTGAGCAAATAAACCCTCTGCCTTTAGAGACCAGAGAGCTTTCTGGGGCTGGGCATCTTCTTGGTGTCCATTAAGATGGTTTAAAAAAATAGAATCATAGAATCATTCAGGTTGGAAGAGACCCTTGGGATCATCCAGTCCAACCATCAGCCCTACTCTACAAACCAGATCCCTCAACACCACATCCAATCTACTCTGAAACACAGTCAGGGATGGGGACTCCACCACCTCCCTGGGCAGCTGATTCCACTGACTGACCACTCTCTCTGGGAAAAACTTTTTCCTCATGTCCAGCCTAACCCTGCCCTGCTGCAGCTTGCAGCCATTCCCTCTTGTTCTGTCGCTCATTGCCCGTGAGAAGAGACCAGCACCAACCTCTCTGCAATGCCCTTTCAAGCAGTTGTAGAGAGGGATGAGGTCTCCCCTCAGCCTCCTCTTCCTCCAACTCAACATTCCCAGCTCCCTCAAGGGCTCCTCATAAGATTTATTCTCCAGGCCCTTCCCCAGCTCCGTGTCCCTCCTCTGCACTCGCTCCAGCCCCTCCAGATCTCTCTTGTGCTGAGGTGCCCAGAACTGGACACCAGACTCAAGGGGTGGCCTCACCAGTGCTCAGCACAGGGGACAATCCCCTCCCTACTGCTGCTGGTCACACTGTTTCTGATCCAAGCCAGGATGCCCTTGGCCTTCTTGGCCACCTGGGCACACTGCTGGCTCATGCTCAGACCCTTGTCACCCAGCACCCCCAGGTCCTTTTCTGCCAGGCAGCTCCAGCCACACTGCCCCAAGCCTGTAGCCATCCATGGGGTTGTTGTGGCCCAGGTGCAAGACCTGGCTCTTGGCCTCGTTGAAGGCCATGCCATTAACATTGGCCCATCCATCCAGTCTATCCCAGTCCCTCTGTAGAGCATCCCTGCCCTCAAGCAGATCAACACTTGCACCCAATTTAGTGTCATCTGCAAACTCACTGATAGTGTTTTCTATATTCCTATATAATAACAGTAAAAAAAGAAACAAGCCCAGAGTCTGTCTTTGCAGGTTAATTTAGCCACTTGCTGCCAGCAAAAGCCATCTGGATTGTTGTTAGGGGCAGGCTGGAGACGCGGGGAGGGACGGGGACACCCCACATAGCCCAGCTCCGTCAGCAGGCAGGCAGAGCCCCGAGCGCCACGTCCCCTGCGCTCACCCACCTCACACAGATTTAATCTCCCCGGCTGTGCATTAGCAGGGCTGCATTAGAGGGGGCTGTGTGTAACACCCAGGTTGCAGCTGCCTTCTCCATGTCATCCTCGCTAAAACTTCAAATTTCCAGAGCCCCACGCAATCGAATCAGCCCTCACAGCCCCTCCTTAATGGCATTAGTTTGTCTGAGTGGCCACTGAGTATTTAAGAAGAAGGGAGTCTCTCTTTTTGTTCTGATTTTCCCGATGGGAAACTGAGGCACAGTGTCTCTTGCAGAGTGGGAGAGAATCTGGGCTCCTGCTGCTGTTTTGGAGGTGATGCCACAGAGGTGCCCGGCCCCCCAGGAGCTGCCAACCTGGCAGATCCCAAGATCTAGGGCCACAAATAACCTAAAACGTGGGATCTGCTTCTGTGGAAAATTGATCTCAAACAGGGCCAAGCACAGCCCAGAAGGCAACAGCCCTCCCAGAGAAACGATGGGCAAAGAGAGAAGATGCGGGACTGGAAGGGGTTGTTGCTGGTTCCCACCACGTCCGTGCTGCTTCCCCACTTCAGCTGCTCTTTGTGGGTCTGAAAGGTCCTTGTTGAAAGGTCCTGCTGTGGCGTGAGCCAAGACAGGGATGTGTCCAGCCATCCTAGTCCTCAGGATGCTCTTTCTGCTACCTCCTCAGTTGCCAAGAGAGAGTTGGGGGATACAAGGTCCTTTCAGACCCACGAAGAGCAGCCGAAGCGGGGAATCATAGAATCATTTAGGTTGGAAGAGACCCCTGGGATCATCGAGTCCAACCATCAGCCCCACTCTACAAGTTCTCCCCTACACCAGATCCCTCAACACCACATCTAATTCACTCTTAAACACAGTCAGGGATGGGGACTCCACCCCCTCCCTGGGCAGCTGATTCCACTGACTGACCACTCTCTCTGTGAAAAACTTTTTCCTCATGTCCAGCCTAACCCTCCCCTGCTGCAGCTTGCAGCCATTCCCTCTCCTTCTATCGCTCATTGCCCGTGAGAAGAGACCAGCACCAACCTCTCTCCAATGCCCTTTCAAGCAGTTGTAGAGAGGGATGAGGTCTCCCCTCAGCCTCCTCTTCCTCAAACTANGTGGCCCAAGTGCAGGACCTAGCACTTGGCCTCGTTGAAGGCCATGCCATTAACATTGGCCCATCTATCCAGTCTATCCCAGTCCCTCTGTAGAGCATCCCTGTCCTCAAGCAGATCAACACTCCCACCCAACTTAGTGTCATCTGCAAACTCACTGATAGTGTTTTCTATGTCCCTATCGACATCATCAATGAAGATATTAAAAAGGAAAGGCCCCAGCACTGAGCCCTGAGGAACCACTGGTGACCGGCCGCCAGCTGGATTGAACTCCATTGAGCACCACCCTTTGGGATCGTCCTTCCAGCCAGTGCTGGATCCAGCAGATCCTACGCTCATCCAGGCCATGAGCAGCCAGTTTTTCCATGAGAATGTGGTGGGGGACAGTGTCAACTGCTTTGCTAAGATCCAGATATATTATATCCACTGTCTTCCCCCCATCCAACAATCGGGTCATCTTAGCATAGAAGGAGATCAGGGAAGCAGCACGGATGTGGTGGGAACCAGCAACAACCCCTTCCAGCATCCCGAGGAAGGGAGCTGAAAGAGCATCCCGAGGACCAGGATGGCTGGACACATCCCCGCCTTGGCTCACGCCACGGCAGCATCCAGCACATTGGCCATTTCCAGGGCTGGTTTTCTTGGGGGAGTGGGGGCAGAGGGAAGCCCCATGCTGATAATGTACTGAAAGTAAATGGAAATTAAATAAGCGAAGCAGCACTCGCGGCTCCTGCCTTCCCCCCTGGGTAATTCAATTCCAGCGCTCGCGCTGATGGGATCTCGCCGGGGCTGCCTCCGTCCCCCCGCTGGGGCCTGGATTCTTAACGTGGAAATAAAAGTTTCACTCAAGCATTTTTTATGCTCCTGCCAGCGGGATCAGCGAGCTGGCGTTGGGCACGTTAATGTAATATTCATACTCGCAGGGTCTCCCCGTGCATCCGCCACCACCGGCCCATTTTCATAATTATAAACGTCCCATAAAATGACATTTAGATTTGCATTAGAGCAAGAGGCTTGGGTTTGAGAGGGCAACATGCCTTTTTATACGTGGGATGCTCGGTGTTGCTGGAGAAAAGCCTGAGCATGTTTGTGCCAGGCAGGTGCCGGAGAGAAATGGGATTTCTCTGTGCGGGGAGGGGCTGTCTGTGTCCTCCAGGCACTGCAGAGGGACAATCCTACACCATTCCAGGCTTCCCCTCATCTGAATCCTCTCAAACACCTTTGCCGAAGCCAAAGATTTGGTCTTTGAAGGCTCCTGTTTCCAGCCAACAGAGGAGACAGAGGTGGGGGAGCCTTTCCACCAACCCAAACTCCGGGTGTCTTTGTGTTTGCCCCCAGACTCGTTTGTGGAGGATTTGTAGTGAGCCCAGAGTTTGCCAAGTATAAACCACATAAATGAAAATAGGCTGGGAGGGAGGGAGGAAGGAGACAGGGGGGATGGATGGGGCTGAGTGCTGGGTGTTTGCGAGACACACTGAGGAAACAAGAGCGGCTTTTGTGACCTGGGGTCCTGGGAAGTTGTTCACACTGGAAGGGCTGCCAAGGCTGGGCCACCAGGGAGGTGATTAGTGGCATTTAGTTACTCATTTTTTTCTGTTGTGCTTAGTACATGTTATGATGGCCAGGAGATGAGCAGGAGAGGAGGTGGAAACCTCAGCCATAGCCTGGGGACATCCTGGCCCTGCTGGTTTTGGGGACAAGATGTGGCCCCGTCACCTCATGCAGCGCGTGCCAGAGCTCCTCGCTGGCAGCAGGGTCTGGCCAACAGCCCAGGCAAGGTTTTCCAAGTCCCTAAAATCCTGGCTGCTGCCAAAGTCTCCCAGGGACCCAGGGATCCTGGCTGTTTCCAAAGTCTTCCAGGGACGCAGAGAGCCTTGGCTAGGGGGAGGAAGGGCTGAGATCAGCCCCCACCCCAGAGCAGCACCAGCCTCATTCCACCAAGGACAGGTTTCTGCCACCACCATGTGAATCATGGTCCTTCTTTCCTTGAGGATTTCTGGGTGCCTGCAACCAGGATTGGGAATGGGTGGCGAGATTGTGGTAGACCATGATTTTCCCCTCCGGCCACTGCTCTGCCTTCCCGAGCCTCTTCTGCAAAAACAAATAAGGGGGCTGAAAAGGTTGTGCTACGGGGTTGTGTGAAGGAGAAATCCCAAGGATTTGCTTTGCTTTGCCCTGTAGGGTTGGAAGAAACCCCACCGAGGCCGGTTCACGACACGGGGAACATTTTGAAGCAAGGATATCTGGAGAAGAGGTCCCGAGGTAAGGCCTGGCCTGAACAGGTACATCATGAGATTTGGTTTGGGGATGTCACCTCAGAATTACCAAGAATGCAAGTTTCCAGGTGAAGAACTAACAGGAAAACAGGTCTTTCCTGCAGCCCTGTCTGTAGAAACACACGGAACCTTTCAGGCTTTTCTTGGGCTTTCATAAACACACAGGGAGGGCACAGCCTTTATTTATTCTCTTTTGCAGATCATCAAACTGCACAAAGATTAAAACCCAGAAATTGAGTTAAGCAGCAGCCCGCTCCTCTAAGGCAAGATGTGCCCTTCTAATGAGCAATACCTAATGAGGATAAAATCCCAGTGAAGACAGGGTAGTTGGTAGCATCACACACATTAGCAAGTGGAGATAAGGACTGTGAGTCAGCCTCAGGTTTATCTTGATTTTACTGGCTCTTGTGAAAGCTACAAATTATTTCCTCATCACTCAGATTTTATCTTGATTTATTTTCGGTATGACAGGTGGTATGAGGCAAGAACAGCCTTTTTTTTTCCCTCATGGCCATCAGCTGAGCTGTATAACTGGCCCCGTGCATGTTGTAGCTTGCTCCAATTACAGAGAAAAAGACATTTGCTTAAACCTCAATTAGGGAGGTTTAACCCAAAGCTGTGCTTCCTCCCAGTTAGCAGGATTAAGGGTCACAGGAGCCCAACTCAGGCTGGGGGAGTTTTTCAGGGGCTCTGGCCTGGCAGGATGGGCTGGTTCTCCCTCACTTGGTGGGAATTTTCTGTCTAAATTTCCTTGCCTGAATTTTGTGCCAGGAACCTGCAGGGGTTTGTTGGGGAAAGAGTTTTTCTTTCCTCTAAATCATAGAATCATTTAGGTTGGAAGAGACCCCTGGGATCATCAAGTCCAACCATCAGCCCCACTCTACAAGTTCTCCCCTACACCAGATCCCTCAACACCACATCTCATCTACTCTTAAACACAGTCAGGGATGGGGACTCCACCCCCTCCCTGGGCAGCTGATTCCACTGACTGACCACTCTCTCTGGGAAAAGCTTTTTCCTCATGTCCAGCCTAACCCTACCCTGCTGCAGCTTGCAGCCATTCCCTCTCCTTCTATCGCTCATTGCCCGTGAGAAGAGACCAGCACCAACCTCCCTACAATGCCCTTTCAAGCAGTTGTAGAGAGGGATGAGGTCTCCCCTCAGCCTCCTCTTCCTCAAACTAAACAACCCCAACTCCCTCAATCGATCCTCATAAGCCTTATTCTCCAGGCCCTTCCCCAGCTCCATGTCCCTCCTCTGCACTCACTCCAGCCCCTCGATATCTCTCTTGTGTTGAGGTGCCCAGAAGTGGACACCAGACTCAATGTGTGGCCTCACCAGTGCTGAGCACAGGGGGACAATCACCTCCCTGCTTCTGCTGGTCACACTATTCTTTATGCAAGCCAGGATGCCCTTGGCCTTCTTGGCCACCTGGGCACACTGCTGGCTCATGGTCAGCCCCTTGTCACCCGGCACCCCCAGGTCCTTTTCTGCCAGGCAGCTCCAGCCACACTGCCCCAAGCCTGTAGCGATGCATGGGGTTGGTGTGGCCCAATCCTCACCTGAAGGTGAGAGAACAGAAATTAATCTGTTATTTATGTATTTATTTTACTCTTTTGCTTTTCTTTTCTTTCTAGACCACAGCTTCTTTGGCTCAGAGTGGCAGAAGCGGTGGTGTGTCCTCAACAAAAAGACCTTTTACTACTATGCCAATGAGAAAAGTAAGTGGTGAGGTACCTGCCTTTGGTCCCAAGCCATGGGTGGTGGCTGAGGGCACGGACAGGGCTGGAAAAGGGAAGAGGGGAGCCCTGGCTGAGGGACAGGTTAATATAGCTGAGAAGAGAAAAGCCTCTGCTGTGGGAAGGTTGTCATTCCCTATCAAGGCATAACATACAGGATGACAGAATATCAGGGATTGGAAGGGACCTTGAAAGATCATCTAGCCCAATCCCCCAAAAAGGATCTAGAAAAGTAGATCTCCACTTGCTTTTGCTTCTTGTGGTTTTTTTATTCCTTCTTCCCCAAACACCATGATCAATATGGAACAGGAGAAGAGAGGCACAGGAGGGGAGCTGGGTGTAAATAAAACCATGTCCCGAGCTTCCCATCAGCCATCAGCAGGGCTTCAGCCCCCCAAGTGACTGTATATAATCCAAGTGTCAGGGTATATAAATATTTTGCCGTCATGCTCTATCAGGTAAATATAAACAGACAGCTAATATCTCCAAAGGTTTGGCGTGATTAGATAGATGGCCTTACCCTGTTCCACCCATCCAGAAACACAGCGTGACAGCAGCTTAGCAGATACCCACACCTCTGCCCTTGGTTTGCAGTGACCAGTCTGCAGCGTGGACAGGGCTACACTCCAGTGGGTGGTGGGGATGAAGCTGGGTCTTTGTCCTTCTTCCACATCCTTTGTCCGGGGATCTCGAGCACTTCTTGTTTCCAAACAAGCTCCCCAACTCCTCTCACCCTGGCAGGGCACGTGCAGGGGTGTGAGCTGCTGGCACAGGGAAGGTGTTGAAGCCAAGGGTTGATATTTGGTTCATTTTGTGAGGGTTGAGCAGTTGTCAGCTTCCAAACGGTCTCAGGGAAACAACGGACTCGATGGGCTGAAATCCTTATACAGGCCTTGACCCTCACCCTTGGAAGTTTCTTAAGGACCTGCAAATCAAAAAAAAAAAAAAAAAATTAAAGAAAGAAAAGGTTGAGAGCAACTGCCTGGATCCTACTCCCCCACTTCCTCAAGAAGATTCATAGGGAAATAATGAGCTGGGGTACATAAGGACACTCAGATGACTGCAGTGACGTTCCCTCTCTCCACCCTGGCTGACACCGACTGCCGTGCGGATGGGCAAGAGCCATAGGCCAATTCTCCAGGGTCCCACTAAGTATTTCTTCCTGTACACCAGCCCATTAATGCCTTACCAGCAGAATAATCATTGGCATCATATTTCCCCAAGTCCACAGTGGTCTCTGCTTCATTACAACCAGCTCATCTCATGCAGCCTCCTGACCCTGGCAACCTCTCACTGGCTGCACACCCATCTCTGGAGGCTCAAAAGGGCATCCTCTTTACTGTGTCTTTATGAAGATTTTTGTAGTATTCCCATTGGATTTCCTGGGGTTGGACATGCTTAGACTGAAGGGAGGGGGAGGTTCTGGCTGTTTCCCATTGATGCCTGGTGTACCTTTAGTTCCCACACATCTGCACCACCCGGCGTTACCGTGGGCTTGAGAAAAAGATGCAAATTCCAGACTGAGCACATTTTCCTTCCTCCAGGCAAGCAACCCAAAGGCAACTTCTCCATCGAGAACTACGACGCCCGGCTGGCTTTCCACCTGCGCAAAGACTCTCGAAGGAAATGCTGTTTTGAGTTAATCTGCCCTGGGAAGCGCACCTACGAGGTAGGAACTGGGGGGAGAAATGGAACTTCTCTACTGGTTTGAGCACCAGGCACAAAAGCACACAGTCCCAGGTGTGGGGCTCAGGATGGATCTGTGGGGTCAGGGAGGTTGTGGATCTCCAAACGCCCCCCCTCCAGTAAAACAAACCGAGCTGCAAAAAAGTGTTGATGCTTCTCCTTCTTGGCAGGTCATCTCAGCATGGACCTTCCCATGGCATGAGGGTGATCCAGGGCTCTCTTTGCACTTGTAGGACACGAGGGTGACATGAGAACATGGGGTGGAAGTAGAGGATTGGCTTTGAGAAGCCTGGCTTTAAATAATCAATTCAGAGACAGGTTAAATTTAAACCTTCAGTATTTTGAGCATCCAGTGGGGGCCTAAAAATTGGTGTGATGAGAAACCTGGCCCCTTCCACAAAGGGTGCACAAGAGCCTTCCTGGGCTTCAGGAATACTTGTGATGTAGAGTCTCGGTTCAGAGTCTGTGCAGTATGTTCAGTGGGCATTGTGGTTTTCATCTGAATTATTTTAATGAATTAGGCTTGACAGCCTTCCTCTGGGACAGTCTCGCTTTGTTCCGCTTCTGTTTCCCTATGTGGAGTGGGGAGATGAAGAAGTGAAATGGTTTTCCCAAAGCCCCAGGGTGGAGAAGGGCAGATGCAGGATCTCCATCCCTTGTTCTAGCTGCAGATCTGTTTCCTCTTCCTACGTACAAGGACCAGCGCAGTAACAGTTGAACCTCTCTCCAGTTCACAGCCCCAAGCCCAGCAGAGGCTGAAGACTGGGTGGATCAGATCCAGTTCCTCCTGAAGGGTGAGTTGTGTGAACTTTTGAAGGCCAGGAGTAAGTGGGACAAGAAATGGGTGGGAATGGCTTCTCACCACTGTTCTGTCCTTGGCTGATGAAGGATGGGGTTTGGCTCCACTGGAGTTGCCCCAGTTTGAGACCACCAATACTGAGACAAGACTCCAGCCCTGAAGGTTGGCAACCCTCTGGGAACCATGGGCAGGAATGGAGTCACGCTCAGTTCCTTGAGACACTTGTTGAATTTGGCTTTGTTCTCTGCCATGTAACACCTTCTCTTGGGCTTTTCCTTTGTTTTAGCTTATACTCAGCTTCTATCCCATTTTCTTTACACCAGGTGCTTGAAAACCAAGCAAGGGGACAGCTTGCTCCTTGCAAGGGCCATAGTGAGCACAAAGTACACCGACACAGGCTTAATTACTTGGTTCCAACTCACTGAAAGCAAGGGGTCTGCTCTTCCTGACCATGCTTTTGGTCTCTTCTGCCAGACCTGAACTCCCTCACTATCCCACTTGATGAAGAGGATGAAGAAGAGCTCTACAATGATGTGGACAGTTCTGACTCGGTGAACACAACACCCCACAATACCACCCTGAATCAGGATGAGCCCAATGTTGAGATGGAAGAGGATGACATCTACGAGGTTTTGCCAGGTAAGCAACCAGAACCCGAGCCATCCCTTGGATGAAGTCCTGCAAACATGGCAGGAGACCTTGGCCACCAAACACATTGATGGGAATGAACTTCTAGGACTCTGTTGAGTTCAGTGGACCCATAACTCCAAGGTTTGACTCCTTTCCTCTGTTCAGACCTGTTGATGGGACCACAAGAACAAACCCTTTCTGTTCTGGTGAGGCAGAGGGTTTGTAAATTCAGGTGAGGCAGCTTTTCAAGGTTGTGCTCTGTTCAGCTCGGATAATATTAGGTTTGGTGAGAGTGGAATCTCTGGGCTGTGTTACCTGGAAAATCAGACTTCAGATGATGAAAATGTTCCCTTCTGGGCAGGCAGTCATGGCTGTAACACAATTACTGGCCTTCCAAGGGATGATAAAATAACCCCATTAAAGACCAGCGCTCGTTCCCTAGCGGTGGACGAGGTCTGGAGGTAGCAGGGCAGCGGCTGCCAGTTAAAGGAGCCAGGAGCAGTCTCCCTGGCACAGAACTGAGCAGCCTGCCGGGGTGACATGCTCTGCCATCAGGGTGACATCCTTACCATCACAGCAGAAATCAGGGTGGGACATGCCCCAGGGCTCAGTCAAGGGGTCACCTGAACCTTATTCCCACCCATGTGCTGCTCTGTCCTTACCATCACAGCAGAAATCAGGGTGGGACGTGCCCCAGGGCTCAGTCAAGGGGTCACCTGAACCTTATTCCCACCCATGTGCTGCTCTGCCTCTGCGCTGAGGTCGGGACCACCCAGCTCTGCTCCCCGTCCCCGAGAGCAGGGTCCCCCGGTGTCTGCATTCAGAGATGCAAAATAGCTCCTTGTTTCTTCTTATTTATTTCATAAATTTATAGTGATTAAAAAGAAAGGGGAGGGGCAGGGAAAGGAAGTTAAATGTGCCAGGAAGTTTTAATGCCTGAGATCTTTGTCTTGTTATTGCTGCCCAAGGAAATCTCAGCTCAGCGGTTTGCGAGTGGCACCCAGACAGCAGCCAGGAGCGGGGCTGGGGCTCAGGGGCTGCCTGCACAACCCTTCAGCCTCTCTCCGTCTCTCCTCTTCCTCTGTTTACATCCTCCACTCCCTGGGCAGCAGCTTCCTCTTCCTCCAGGCGTACCCACAGCGGTCCCTGAGCTCAGCAGGAGCCTCCGTGCGGGGGTCTGGTGTGTGGGAAGCGCTGATGGTCCGTCAGGACAAGGGCTCTCAGCATCCCTGGCTGCTTCAGCAGCTGGGTCTGACTCCCTGCTGCCTTGGGGCTGCTGACACCAACCACAGAGCAGAGATTAGATGTGAGGTTTGTTCCACATGTGGCTAATGGTGGTTCCCCTAGGAGCTTTGGCCAGTGTTGATTTAAGGACAAGACCCCCCCCCGACCATCGCCCCCCATGCTCAGTGCCCCAGAAGAGCTGGAGCTGACCCTGCTGGCCAGGTTCATCCTTGGTGCCCACAGATGTTGCTCTCCTGCCCCTACACCCAAATTGATGCCTTGATGCTGGAGCTGCAGGACATTGTGGTGGAGGAAGGAACATCCCAGCCAAAGTTTTCTTTTAATTATGGGCTTTTACTGGGCTCTCTGTCCTGTCCAACCTCTCCTTAAAAGTTTGCTACAAGGTTCCTGAGGCAGCCCAGAGGGTTGTGTCTCAGGCTGCTGGCCAGCCAAAGCCCTGTAAGCAGTAGGGTTGAAAACCTTTGATGTAGCTGGGCTTTTGCAATATCCTTTGGTCCTGGTGCATGGATATCTTCGGGGCTGCTGTCCCTGGGGTTTGGCCAAGCCCAGGCACAGGCAGGAGCTTGGGGCAGCTGCCTCTGCTCACATCACCTCGGTTCTCCGGCCATCAAGCATCCCACCCCTGGCTAGAATGGTACCAACACATGGGGACACAGATGGGACACCGCGCAGGGCGCTGCCAGCGGGAAGCAAAGCCTCAGCTCTGCTGTCTGAGCAAGTTTCTCAGCCCCTGCAGACCCCACGTCCCTGCCAAGCTGAGGTTCAGTGGTGGTGGCACCTTGATGTAGACACAGACACGTGTGAGTGGTGAGAAACCAGTTGCAGGTCTCAGGGGCAGGTAGGAGGTGTCTCCTCTGCCCCCAACTTGCCATGTCCCCCCCAGACCTTCACACCCCTGGGACCCTGCAGCAAGCACAGGGAAAGTCCCCATCCAAGCCAGGGTTTCCTCAGGGCCCAGTTGCCTCCCTCGTATCCCGAGTGAAAATAGAGAAAGAAGGAGAGAGGGGGGGGAAAAAGAGAAGGGGGGGGAGATGAAGAGATAATTTCCTCAGCAAGTCATCGTCGTTAATGAAGTTTTACAAAAACAGATACAACCAAGGAAAAATAAAATTTCACAGGTGATAAATTTTTCCAATTTCCCTGGCAGAATTCGATAGGATTGTTAAATTAAGAGTGAAGGTGTCTGTTAGGAAGCAACGAGCAGTGATGGGTAATTTTATAGAGTGGAAAATTGAATCAAATTGCTACATTAAAACACAGCTCCTCTGAGAATCTGCCCAACGCCCGGGCTGTGCCGGTGCAGTGGTGGGGGGCAAGGCTTGCTGGCCATGCCCAGGGCTGGGTGGGGGGAGCTCTGGACCCCCAGTGTGGATGCTAAGGGCTGCCCAGGGGGATGTAAAGGTATTTCACGAGGCTGGTGTGGCTAAGGTGTTGCAATGCTCTTGCATGGGGAGGCAGCACGGGGGGTAGGAGGAAAGGTTTGACACGGAGAGAGAGGAGATGGAGATGAGATGTGGGGAAGAACTTATTCGGTGTGAGGGTGGTGAGAGCCTGGCCCAGGTTGCCCCATAGAAGCTGTGGTTGCCCCATCCCTGGAGGGGTTCAAGGCCAGGTTGGAAGGGGCTTGGAGCAACTGGGTCTGGTGGGCGGTGTCCCTGTCCACTCCTTTTTCTTCCCAGAAAGAGTGGTCAGAGCCTGGAATGGGGTGCCCAGGAAGAGGTGGAGTCCCCATCCCTGACTGTGTTTAAGAGGAGATTGGATGTGGTGTTGAGGGATATGGTGTAGGGGTGAACTTGTAGAGTGGGGCTGATGGTTGGACTGGATGATGCCAAGGGTCTTTTCCAACCTAAATGATCCTATGATTCTATGGGGAAGAACTTCTTTGGTGTGAGGGTGGTGAAAGCCTGGCCCAGGTTGCCCAGAGAAGCTGTGGCTGCCCCATCCCTGGAGGGGTTCAAGGCCAGGTTAGAGGGGGCTTGGAGCAACCTGGTCTGGTGGGAGTTGTCCCTGCCCAGGGCAGGGGGTGGCAATGGATGGGCTTTAAGGTCCTTTCCCACCCATTCTGTGACCCCAAGAGATGTGTTTTTCAGCATTTCTTGCTGATTCTTCACTGTGAAAATGCAGCTATTGGCTGAGGTCAAACGCTCGAGCCGAGGATGGCAGAGCGTCGCTTCCAGACTTGACTGAGAAAAGCACCTGGATGCAACAGGCTGAGCGGGGGAGTGGGGGGTTGATTCAGGCCCCCTCCCTGAATTGCACAGCTCAGAATCCACGGGGACATTGCCTGGGGCCAGCGTGTCACAGCACGAGCCACGGTGCAATCTGGGGGTGCTCCCTGGGGAAATGGGGAGGAGGCAGGACAGAGATGCTTCCCCGGGGTCATCAGGGCACCCAGGGCTGCCCAGCTCCAGGTCCAGCGCCAGCCCCCTCCCTGGGCAGGATTCCCACAGCTTTGCTCATCCTGGAAAACCCAATGTTTCCTCCCTGGCGCGTGTTTTCCTGCACCAGCGCCAGAGGCTTCCCGAGGAGCGTGTGTGTGTGCCAGGAGGTGTGAGAAAAGGCACTGGGAAGACTGGGAAGAGGTTTCCTGAGGACAGGGATGTGATCCCTGCAGGATGTGAGCCAGAGGGGTGTGCACAGCACAAGTGGTGGTGGGAGTAGATTGCCGTGGGGAGCCCCTGGGTGCTGATGTGACCCCCAGCAGTGGGAGGACGATGTTCCCCCATGCTTTGGTGGCTCTGGGGTGTCCCTGCTGCCTGGGAGCCGGTTTCATGCCCCTCCATCGCAAGCCAAGGTGGGGTGAGGGTGTTTGGTGCCGTTGGTTGAAGTCTAAAGGAATCCAGATGCGAGGATTTGGGGCACGTGCGTGGGAACAACAACGGGGGAGAGCGCTCTTGCAGATACATTTCTGTTCTCTTTTACAAATGCAAAGAGCAGGCAAAAGCCACTTTCAATAATTTATTTTAAAATCAATGCTAATGAGGTTCTGTCTCGTCAGTGGCCGAGTTTTACAATAAAGTCTGATTTATTTAGAAAAGATCTCTGGTGCCGCTTCCCGTCTAATGGGGGAGCAGCCGCAGTGACCCCCCGACTCGGGATGCAATTTGTAATTGGCAGCGGAGCCCTGACCTGGTTTGCATCGATCGGTGCCGTTCGGGAGAGGGCTGGGGCCGGGGCCACGTCCTCAGGAGGTGCCAAGCAGGAGCAGCAGCACTTCTCTGCCTTGTGATCGCTGCCCTGGGGATCAGCAGAAGACCTGGGCCTAAAGGTGATGGCAAAGCCCTGTGTCCCACACACCTCTTCTGCATTGGGCTCAGCTGAGCTGGGGCTGC
Organism: Jacana jacana; assembly: GCA_013400555.1. NCBI lineage: Eukaryota > Metazoa > Chordata > Aves > Charadriiformes > Jacanidae > Jacana > Jacana jacana. Next base: position 75,629 of record VZTM01005809.1, on the reverse strand, counting down.
CCTGTGTGCCCCCTCTGCCAGCAGCAGTGTGAGGGGTGCAGAGGAGCACTTTGCTTTCTGAGATGGTTACGAGTTGGTTTTTATTTGTATTATTTGATGAGGTCGCTTTGAGCCCTCCTGGTTGGGGGAGGAAGGTCGGGCTGCGATGGCAGCTAACGTGGAGGCCGTGTGCCCGCCTCGCCCCAGCACCCCGAGCATCCCAGGCTGGATGGGTTGTACCTGGCTGGGTGATAAATAATCTTATTTAAACTTAATGGTGTGTAGATCTTTCCTCATGTCGGTCTCTAGCTGTTTGTGCAAGGCTTCCTCATGACTTCCAGCCCTTAGCCTCTTCCGTGGTATCGTTTTGTACTCTTCTCTTCCATCCTCCTTCCCCCCTGCCCTGGGTAGCCGTGCCCCCCACTGCCCAGGGTCTTCTTTATCCTCCTTAATTTCTGCTTCTGGCCCCCATCCTTTCTCCCATTTCAGTTCTGGCACTTCTCCTCAGCATCTCGTTGTCTCCAGGCTGCGGGTCCTGCCGGGAAGCGTCTCTTCTTCCTACAGGGCACTGGGCGAAGTGCTGCCTGAATTTATGAGGCTATAAGAAGTGATTTGTTTTTACCAGTGTTAACAACAATTCATATTTTTATGCAACACGTTTTAAAATATTATCTGTGACTTCCTCCCTTCCACTCTTCACAATTAAGCCTGGAATTTATTATTCTGACAGTCGGGTGCTCTCGCAGCACTCTGCCTGCTGGGGGGTTTGGTGCAGAGGGCACGCTCAGCCCTTCCCCTGACTTCTCTGCTCTGTTTGTCCCCCCCCCCAGATGAGGAGCTGGAGCCCCCCTTCCCAAAGGACATCGAGGATGCTGGGAGCGGACAGAGAAGCGGTAAGAACCCACCCTGCTTTGGGCAACCCAAAGGACCGTGGTGGTTGAGGAGGGGTGGGGGGGGGTGTTGAGTCCAGCCACCTTCAAGCATCCTGATGGGTGGCAGCTGGTGGAGTTCAGATAACTTGGGTTTGGGGACCTCTCCCCATCTTCTCCACGCTGTGGGTATGGGAGATGCCTCTCCTTTTTGGACAGGCACCCCACGGGGGCTGATCTTAGTGAGCTCTCTGTGGAGGAGCCCCAGTATCCCCACCCTCTGCTGCCTGGTGAGATCTGTGTGCTGAAGGATGTCCCACGGCACTCTTGTCCTTGTCCTTCATCCCATCCTGGACAGCGGAGAGGGAGCCAGCCCTCCCGCTGCATCCCAAGGGGTCAGGGAGAGGAGCTGGGGCAGAAACAACCTGGAGAGAGGGCAGGAAGCGAGTCATGGCCCAGAGGAAGCTGCCACAGGGAGGGATCTTGGCGCGGGAAGCAGGAAGGACACGCACCACTACCCCAGGAACCAGCACCGCCCGCCTGGAGCCAGCAGCCCGAGAGCCTGCTGTGGTGGCCAGGGCCCCCACCCCTGCTTTTTCCTCAAGAACCTGCACCGTGGGACGGGAGCGGAAGATCTGTTTCCTCCCCGGTCCCACCTGCTTGGTTTTCCATCGCTGCTTCCTCCCCGGTGCAGGAAAGCGGCGCTTGTGTCCGAGCAGCCGGGGCTGGACCAGCCCGGGGCTTCCTGCCACCCCGCTCCTCCTCACCACATGGGAAAACACCTCCTCCTGGCAAAACCTGGCTCAGGGATGCTTCCCGCACCATCCTCCTGCTCCAGAGCTCAGGGTGGACGGTCTTACCCCAGTGATGGAGCTGGGGGACCCACAGCAGGGATCCCACTTGATGGGCGATGGAGAGCAGAGGGGTTTGGTGCTGGATGAGGTGGGTGGTGGGTGGCTAAATCTGCTTGTCCTCTCCTGAAGGCACGAGCACCCCAGGCATTGCTCAGTCGTTGTTTCCCTCCCAGTGGTCCAAGAGCTCTGGTGCTCAACTCTCTCAAGTAACAAGGGATGGGACAAGAGGAAACAGCCTCAGGTTTGTGCCAGGAGAGGCTTCGATTGGGTATCAGGAAAAGTTTCTTCACCAAAATGGTTATCAAGCACTGGAACAGGCTGCCCAGGGAAGTGGTGGAGTCACAGTCCCTGGAGGGATTTAAAAGAGAGAAGAAGTGGTGCTGAGGGCCATGGTTTAGTGGTGGACTTGACAGCGTTAGGTTTAGGGTTGGACTTGATGATTTTAAAGGTCTTTTCCAACCAAAATGATTCTGTGATTCCCGGATTTGTGGAAAGCCTGATCCAACTGTTCCCTTGGTGCCCCCTCAGATGTTCCCTGGCCAGTTGTCCCCAGCTCAGGAGGGCACTCAGGCCTCTTTCTACTGAAGCTGTGGTAGCGCAGACAGGGCTGAGTCCCAGCTCTTTGCAGAGACGGGAGCACATCAGCGTTTCTCTGCTCCTGGTGGTTTTGGGGAGCTTGTTTCCCACCCACCCCCAGCACGAGGACTTATTTGGCCCCTGGAGCACGTGGGAGCTGCAGCCGGTCCCAACACCCCGAGCTTGGGAAAAAAAA
>VZTM01005809.1:47313-57371 GCA_013400555.1 Jacana jacana | reverse complement strand
TGCCACCCCTATCGCCCCCCCCCAGGTCCCTCCCCGGCGGCTGGCGGGGCTCCAGCTCTACCATCCACCCACTCCCGTGTCACCGTCGTCTATTTGTCCCGGCCGTGTGTCCCCCTTGCTGTGCTGTGTGTCCCCCATCCCATCCCGTCCCATCCCATCCCATCCCATCCCATCCCATCCCATCCCATCCCATCCCATCCCATCCCATCCCTGGATGGCCAAGGGTTGGCCTCCACCAAGGCAGGTCGTGCCACTGCTGTGGTGTGTGTGTGTCACCGGGAGTTGGGGTTCCTGGTGCTGCCCAGCTTGGCCAGTTGGTTGGTTGGTTTGGTGTTTTTAATGGGAAATGGCTTATGGGCTGAATCCTGAAGGCCTTCTGTCAGGCCATCTCCCCACTGAGAACTGACCTCCAGGAGGAGCCACGCTGTTGTCCTTGCCAAAGCCACCCAGGGCCCTCCCCCTGGCCCTGGTGGTCATTTCTGCCTGGTCTTCCCCATTTGGGGACCACCACCTTCCTCTCCCTCTGCACCCCCCTAGTGCTGCATGCTCCGAGACCCTTAGGTCTGTTGGCTTCTTTCCTCTGGGCTGGGATGTGGAGAGTCTGGTGGGATGGGTCACATGGACCCTGATGGGTTGAGACACGGGGATCCCGATGGGATGGGACACATGGACCCAGTGAGATGAGACATATGGACCCTGGTGGGATGGGACACACGGACCTCGGTGGGATGAGACACGGGGATCCCGATGGGATGGGACACATGGACCCAGTGAGATGAGACATATGGACCCTGGTGGGATGGGACACACGGACCTTGGTGGGATGAGACACGGGGATCCTGATGGGATGGGACACATGGACCTTGGTGGGATGAGACACGGGGATCCTGATGGGATGGGACACATGGACCTTGGTGGGATGGGACACAAGGACCTTGGTGGGATGAGACACGGGGATCCTGATGGGATGGAACACATGGACCTTGGTGGAATGGGACACATGGACCTCTTTAGGGGAGAACTTGTAGAGTAGGGCTGATGGTTGGACTTGATGATCCCAAGGGTCTCTTCCAACCTAAATGATTCTATGATTCTATGGTGGGATGAGACACGGGGATCCTGATGGGATGGGACACATGGACCTTGGTGGGATGAGACATGGGGACTCTAACGGGATGGGACACTGTGGCCACCCTGGGTGATGCTGGAGATGAGACAAGGGGCAGGAGCAATGTCCCAGCCCCAGCTGCGTGTCCTCAGCTCCTCACAGCAGTTGAGAATTGAATCATTTCACAGGGTTTCACCCTCCAAGAGAGCGGGTGGGGAGGGACAGGGGGGTGGGCAATGGAGGGCCACGGTCTGAAGCCAAGGGTGAGCATCACCCAGATTAACCGGCTGAGGTGCCACAGAACCGGCGTTCCCAGCTGCTGCCGGCTCCGAATCCCCCAAGGACAGGGTACCCCTTGGATTTCAGAGCTTCCCGCTGCTCCCAGCTGGTTTTGGAGGTAAATAGATGTATAGCTGACCTGGTATAAAACTCCCTGGTGTCAGGCGACCCCTGGCTCGCCCGCCATACCTCAGCCATGAATTAGATTCCTCCGTTTTCCTAACAATAATGTATGACACACAGGCACTAATAATGGGGCCGAGCAATCATAAACCGATAAGTCCCCTGACTGATTGGCTTTTCCTTCTGCATCCATCAAGGCGTCATTGATCTTCTGTGGGAAGGATGGGATGGATGGGGGGGGTGTGATTAATGACCTTCCCGAAGCCTGACGGGGTTGTTTACGAGGGCTGGCCAAGGAGCACGGTGGCAAGGAGAGCTTGGGAGCAGCCATGGGGTGTAAATAGCATCCCCATGGCGCTCGGTGGAGGGAGAGAGCCCAGGTGAGGGGCAGGAGGGACCTTGGATGGGACAACTGGAGCTCGGTGGAGCCGGGGAAGGTGCTGCTGGAGAGAGGTGGCTGCACGTTCTGGGTCCCACCAGGCAGTCAGTCATCTAGGGCCGTGCAGGGGACAGTCGGCCACGTTCCCTCTGTGACCTTGGGCTCTGGGTCGTTTCCCCCTGATGGGGAGAGGGGGAATCTGCAGCTGGGTCATTCAGGGACTCAGCTTTCTCCTTCCTCAGGGGATCATCCTCGCTCCCTGGTGATGCTGGAGGAGCTGCGGTGCGTGGCAGGGAGAGAAACTGGGCTGTGACCATCGTCCTGGTGCCTCTTTTCCCCTTTTTTCCTTCTCCTGGGTGGAGAGGAGCAGCATAAAAGCCTTTTACAGCCCCGGGCACCAGCCTGCCATAAAGCCCAGATCCTGGGTGATTGTCTGAACGAGCCCCTGCTTGGGGTTTGCCCGGTACCAGGGACCTGGGGACCTGGGGACCAGAACGTGGAGAAGCATTTTGAGGGGTTTTCTTCCATCTGGGTGAAAAATCACAGCCTTTCCAGCACAGGGATGAGGCCATCATGAAGTCTGGCTGGGTGAGGGCAGGCGGATGTTGGGGTGACCCCCCCCCTAATCCAGTCTGCTGTTAGATGCCAGCCTGGAAAGGGCACTGGGTTCCCAGTTTGCTTGGTCCTGCTGCCTCTCTGGGGACAGAGCAGAGCGATGGCTTTGCTCTGCGTCCTGGCTGGTGCTTGGTGCTGCCAGGGCTCCCAGGGGCTCCCAGCACGCCATCAGCACCCATGGGTGCTGCCTCCAGCACCTGATGGAGGTGAAGCCAGTGGGGGAGCACAGAGCACCCTGCTCCCCTCTCCCAGTGCCCCCGTTCCCGCACATTCAGGGCCTACTGACCTCTCTGGAGCAATTATCTTCCCGATGAGCGGGTTTACAGTCCCTTCTGTGAAGTCTCAGCTAAATTACTTCTCCCCCCGCCCCAATCCTCCCCATCAACCCAGTCCAGGCAGGTACTGAGCACAGAGGCCCCATTAGCTTGTAATTAGGTAGATTCCAGCAAAACCACCCTCAGAAACTCCCTCCTCCTCCTCCTCACACGCACACAACCCCCTCGAAAACCCGGTATCAGGCATCAGCGAGATGTAAATGAGCACCTCCAGACGAGAGCAGAGTTCACCCTGCACTGGGCTCTGCCTCGCTGTGCCAGTGCACTCCTCGTTTTAATAGTTTAATAAAAATTAGCATAATTAACGAACATCTGTATGATCCAGAGCGGTGCAATTTGGCACTTGGAAACGAGGACTTAAACATTATTGCTGGGAGTTTAATGTTGTTTTAATTCTTTTTGGCACTGTGCAGTGAAATAAAGGCTCGGTGCCGCGCGTTCTCGGCTGGCTCTCATTTGCATTTCCCTCCCTTTGATTACGAGCGATCCTGGGCTACCCGGCAATTCATCACAGCAGAAATTATTTTAAAATACCTCATAGCCTTCAGAGCTTGAGGGAGGGTGGGGGGGAGCAGAGGCTGGGGGCTCCCCCTCGCCCCCTGGGGTGCATCTTGGCCCCTCTGCCCACGGGTCTCTGGTAAAGAGACCTGATGTTTTTATTGTCCTTCTGGTTTTGCAGCGGGATTTTTCCTCCCCAGCTGGTGAGGATGATGGGGCAGGGGGGTGTCCCCCCCCCCTTCCCCATCTCTCCCTGCTCCTTCCTTTCCAGCAGCATCACAGGGGCTCGACTGGGTGCTGGTGCTGTTTGCTAGGAGGTGGGTCCCCCCATCCTAGACCCCAGGGCACTGGGATCCCAACCCGGGGAGAGCAGGGGGGGTTGACTCCTGGGATTCTTTCCCAGCTCCCTCAGGAGCAATGTCTGTCCCTGGTGACTCTCAGCCCCTCTCCTGAGCAAAGCCCTTTCCCTCTCAGGAAGCACAAACAAACTCAGGGACCCATTAAACACCCCTGACAGGCCTCAGGGGCAGGTGGGGGGGGGGACATACATAGGACGGGACATGCTGCTGTGCACATCACTTTTAACACCTCCTTTAAAAAAACCCATCATCTCCTGTTTTGATTTTTGATGGCAAATCTGTTAAGCCTGGTAGGTGCTAACTCCTCCCCTGGCACATGGGGTGGGGTGGGGGGAGGTTTTCTCTGTTCTTTTTCGCCTCCAATATCTGCTGTCAGGGGAAAAGCGCACCTAAATCTGGGGAGGGGATGCCTTATCCAGGCACAATCCACCTGGAGGAGCTTCACAGAGCTCCAGGTTGGGGCCTGGGACACCCTGAGGGTTGCCATTTGTAACTAAAGTACCCCAAAATACCAGGGTGGGGAATTAAATGCCGAGTTTGCCAGCGAGCCCCAAGCCCCCGGAGCGAAGGGGCAGGAGGAAGTGGGAGAGGTGCCACTGGGGTATTTTCTGCCTAAATACCAAAGGAAGGGACCTGAGCTGTGTCCCCCCACCCTGGCACTAAACCCAGGTCTCTCCCTCCGTGTGTGTGTGTCCCCCCCCCTCCAGGAGTACAACGTGTACGGCTGGTGGGTGGGAGAGCTCAACAACGTGGTCGGGATCGTCCCCAAGGATTACCTGGTGGCTGCCTACGAGCTGGAGGAGCGATGAACCCCGCAGCGCCCCAGGTGAGAGGTGGCACCCCAGGGATGCTCCCACTGGGAGTGGGCAGCAGGGATGGCTCTGTTCCTGGGGTGCTGAGCCTCAGGGACTGTCTTTGGCTCCATCTCCTGGTCTCTGTTTTACTTGGGAGCAGGCGAGACCAGGAAGCGCAGTGGCGGTTCAGGGACGATGCCACCCTGCCCCGTGTCCCTCCCCGGGATCGAAATCCTTCAAGCTCCATGGGAGAAATGGGCTAAAAGCCCAACAACCTCTGCCAGAACCGAAGAGCTGTGTGTGAGCAGCTCCAGCACCGACACCGAGCAGTGCTTTTCTCCCAAACGGAGCCTGTTATGGAGGCGTGTGGGAGCTGGGGAAACTGAGGCACGGGTCAGGGCTGGGAAGGTAGAGGGGGGGGTCTGCAGCTGAGTTAGAGGCAGAGTCCTGACACCNGGGGAGCGGGGGGCAGGGGGGGTTACAACCCACAATAAAGCAATTTTCCTCCCCGTGTTGGGCTGCTCCAGACTTTGTTGAGGGGCTGGAGCTGGGTGTGGGCAGTGACCCCTCGCCCCCAGCCCCAGGCACCCACCAGACACCTCTGGTCCAGCCCAGCCCAGGACTGAGGATTAACCCAGCACATCCTCCTCCTCCTCCTCCTCCTCCTCCTCCTCTCGCCCCTTGCTGAACAGCACCTTNGGACTGTCTTTGGCTCCATCTCCTGGTCTCTGTTTTACTTGGGAGCAGGCGAGACCAGGAAGCGCAGTGGCGGTTCAGGGACGATGCCACCCTGCCCCGTGTCCCTCCCCGGGATCGAAATCCTTCAAGCTCCATGGGAGAAATGGGCTAAAAGCCCAACTACCTCTGCCAGAACCGAAGAGCTGTGTGTGAGCAGCTCCAGCACCGACACCGAGCAGTGCTTTTCTCCCAAACGGAGCCTGTTATGGAGGCGTGTGGGAGCTGGGGAAACTGAGGCACGGGTCAGGGCTGGGAAGGTAGAGGGGGGGGTCTGCAGCTGAGTTAGAGGCAGAGTCCTGACACCTCCCCAGGGCAGTGAGACCTCCCCGATCCCCTGGGGAGTTCCCACCTTCCATATCCCCTCTGTGCCCACCGACACGTGCAGCTGCGTCAGTCCCAGCCTGTCTCTCAGTGTCCCCTTCCCCACCATCACTTGTGTCTCTCCTCCTCCCCAAATCCAGGTGCTTCTCTCTCCCTGGCCATGCTGAGATACTGGTGACACCGACCCAACCACCAGCCTCCCCTGGCTGCGGGCACCCAGTGCACGAAGACACCCATGTCCCATCACCCAGCCCCACACGGCTTCCTGGAGCNCCTCCTCCTCCTCCTCCTCCTCTCGCACTTGGCTGAAGGGCCACTAGATGGTGGTAAGTACCTGCTGACTGCAGCCTTCCCGGGGAGGGTGCCCAAACCCCCTGGGCTGGGCCAGAAACATCCCCCCCCTCCCCTGCCCCAGTAGCCACCGCTGGGGTACTTGGTGCCAAAGCAGGAGCATCGCCCCCCAGGGTGAGCCCAGGAATCGGCCAAAGGGCTGGACTGAAGCACAGCTGGGCAGATGTTTGGAAGCCAGGTGGGACCAGGGGGATCCTGTAGGCTCTGAGTTCACTTTGGCAGGGCAGGGAGCTCGGCTCACATCTCTCCAGTGCCCCCAGACTGCTCTGCCAGCCCCAGCTCTCTGCACCCTGAGCTGCCCCGGGGGCAGGAGGGATCTGTGTGCCCAGGGAGAGAGCAATCCCCCTCTTGCTCTGTCCCTCAGCGCGATGCTCAGCTTTCCCATCTCCATTTCCCCATTCGTAAGGCATCTTGCAAGGAACGGTTCATTTTGGAGGCAGTTGCAGGGTCCATCCCTCTGGCATCATTTCTGGGGAGCTTGTTTGGATCCTGGCAGGGAGGAACCGCTGCTTCTGCCCAGGAGGGTGCTCTGGTGCCAAAACCCCAGGGGTTGGGACTCACGGGAGGCATCTGTCCTGGCCACCCGTGGACAGAAAAACAGCTGCTTGCACCCCAGTACCAGCCCTGATGCTCAAGCATCAGGAGGCCTGATCCTGCCCCAAAATCCACCCCCCCAGGATGCAGGATGCCAGAGCTGAGACCTTCCTGCTCCGCTCAAGGAGGGGACTGGGGAGACGGGATGGGAGAGGGAGGTGGGCACGGGATGCTTCGGATGAGAAAGGGCTGCTCCAGCTCCAGGTCAACACAGGAGCTCCCCCCCCCCCATTGCTGGGGGTGCTGTGGCAGTTGCAGGGCAGGGGAGGGGGGACACGACACACGACAGGGAGAAGCACCGTGGGGTTTTTTTCTGCAGAGACTTGGGAGCCAGCCATGGCTGGGGTGAGGAGGGTGAGGATGGCGAGGAGGGTGAGGAGGGTGAGGATGCGCTGTCTGGAGAGCCTGGCCTGCTTCCAAGCAGCGAGGCTGTTTTTCTGGCAGGCAATAGGGAGGGGAGAGAGAGAGAGAGAGAGAGAGAGACGTGCCAGGCTGTGAGGGCACAGGGACAGAGGGTAGGTATAGGAGGAAGTGGGGGGGGGAACACACCCAGCCTGCTCTGGCTGGGGAAGGTTACCTTAAGCAGCTCTGCATGTGTGTGTCCCCCCCAAAAGCACGTCCCTGACCCCCACACAGGTGACAGTGTTGCAGCTCCATGCCCAGAGCTGACTCACTGGCTGCCATCACCCCCCACAACCCCCCCAGATACAAGGGGCTAAGCCAGCCCCCCCCAGCACTGAAGAGGGGACTGTCACCCCCCCCTCCCAGTACCACTGCCCCCAGCCCTTGCAGCAAAGCAGCCCTGCACAGTGCCACCCCCCATGGGGCACCCCCCCCCACATATACACACACCCCCAGGGGGCTCTCTGCAGCCTGGAGATGGGGGGGCTCTGCTGCTCAGCTCCCTACAAGCGGGGCTGCTCCCCCCCCACCATGGCCATGGCGGCCTCTGAGTCACTGTTTTCCCAACAGCTTTGCAAACCTGATCAACACCACTAAAAATAATTCCTGCCTGGCTTGGGAAGGCAGCTGCAGCCCTGAGGGGGAAGGATGGGCACCACAGGGGTCCTCCCTGCGAGGGGGGTAGGAGAGATTTGGGGGGGGAAGGTGGGGAGGGGAACGACACACGGGTCCACAGCCCTCGCTCCAGCATCCCCAAGGGCTACCCTTCCCAAACCCACCTTCAGAGGGAAGCCCCTGGGCCAGGTCGGCTCTTGGCAAGGCGTCGAGGGACAGATGTGGCCGTGCCCAGCCAAGCTGGTGGTGCCAACCCTGCTGGGGGACAGCGGGGAGCCCAGAGGAGGAGGCAGGGGGGACAGGACACGTCCCCAGCCGAGGGCACGTTCCTGCATGAGGCACAGGCAAAGGCCATGTGTGGGTGAGGGAGTGCGTGGGCGCAGGAGCGGGGGTCCGTGGGCACAGCTGGCCTCACAGCTGCACCATTTGGAGCTGCATGCTCATGAATATACATGAATATGCATGAGGGAAAGGGGGGGGACAACCAATGGCAGCGGGGCTCCGGCGCACCAGCAGCTGCCAGCCTTCACAGTGAACTTCTCCTGACATTTCAGATGCGCCTCATCGGGTTTCCCACCCTCCCTCTTCCCCTCCCCAGTCCCTCCCAGTCCCCCCCCCAACCTAAGGCTGAGACACCCCTCCCCCCCAACACCCCAGCCAGGGCCAGCGCTGCAAAACTCACTTTGGGACCAAAGTGGGACCCCCTCAGCCCTGTGTGTCCCCTGTCACCACACCAGGGCTGTCCCCAGCATCCCCCCACTGGGGACCTCTCTGCTGCCCAGGGCAGGGTCAGCCCCAATGGTTTCAGCAGCTCCAGCCCCACAGCAAGAGGTGCAATAACCCACTTCCCCCCCCTCCAAAAGCCATCTCTCTGCAATTAGCTCAGCCTGGGCTCGGCTCCCTCCACCCACGCAGCGAGGACACACATTGCCAGCAACCAGTTAAGTCTCTTCTACTTCATTTTTATTTCCAGTCAGAGCACGTCGGCTCTGCCTTCACCAGTGCTGAGGAGGAGGACGGGATGAAAAGGTGCAGGAGAGCACGGGGAGAGGCACCAAGAGCCCAAACGCTGCCGGAACGACGACTCCCAGGCAGCCACGTGCTCCTTTTTTCTGTCTGAGCAAACCAGATCCTGGCTGTGAGACCCTCCTCCTGCCCTTTTTCCCCCCATGTGCTTGGCAAGTGGTTGGTGGGGAAGGAGCCCATCTGGAAGGGACAACACCTCAAAAGGGCAGAGGAGACAAACTGTGCCCCCCCCAGCCTCCTCACCAACTTGTTCCCCAGCCCCATGCCTTCCCCCCCCCACCCAGAGGGGAAGCTCTGTCTCTGTCCCAGCTGCTGGCAACCTGCAGGGTGAGCTGTGCCAGGAGACCCCAGGTGTGGCTACAGCATCCACACCCCTACATGTGGGGCTCTGGCTCAGCACAGCTGAGCCCACCCTCCCCAGTGCAGCCACTAGCAGCCTCCTTGGTGCTAAGGGGAACATAGGGGACCACAGAAACATACCCCCCCACCATGAGGACCAGCCCAGCCCCTGCTCCCAGCCTGCAGCTCCACCACAGAAAGTCTTCCTCCATCCTGCTGGATGTGAGCCACTGTATTCCCCCTCCCCAACCCCTGCCCAAGGCCAGGGACATACCAAAAACACGCCAAAAACATAGGGCCTCATCAACGCTGCAACCTAATTAAGCCCCGCTACTGCTCCAGTCAGCCAGCAAAGGCCATGGGAAGAACACACACAGGTTTCACTAACCACTAGGTCTCTTCTCCAAAGAGAAGAGCAATACGAACACGCCACCTGGGACATCAAGGACAGTCGAGAGTCAGTAGGGAGAGAGCACGTGAGCCCCGGGGACAAGGCTGTGCCTCCAGCGCAGCCCCGGTCCCACCAGCACGGACATCCCTGTGGCTCAGCAGCGGTCCCTCTTCCAGCGAGGGCTGCAGGTCCTAGGGGAGGCAGGGGAGGCCGCTACAGGCATTCACTGCATCTCCTGCCGTCCCCCCAGGGGCTCAGATGGCTCCTCTGGACTGTCCGAGTGCGTGTCGTCCATGCCGAAGTCGCTCCAGTACGGGAAAGTATCCAGGCAGCTGGGACCCGGTGGGTTTCCCAGTCTGGCACAGCTGGAAAGAGAGAAGGGATCAGAGCGGAGAAGGGCTGCGGGGATGATGCAGGGCCCGAGCTGCTCCTCTGTCTCTGCATCAAGCGCTGCCTCCTCAGCCCAACCCCTCCCACACAGCAGAGGCTGCTCCCCCTCGGCACAGGCCTCAGCCTCCAGCCACCGCTCGCACGCAAAGCCCACCGCAGGGAAAGGGGGGGGACACTGCCACCAGCGAGAGGCAGACAGGGCTGACAGCCAAGAGGGACACAGGGAGCTGCGCTGCCTGGGCACCCACCCCTCAGAGCCTGGGCAACCACCCCTCAAGCCTGGGACCCTACGCCTCAAGCCCGGGCCCCTACCCCTCAAGCCCAGGCACCTACCCTTCAGCCTGGGCACCCACCCCTCAAACATGGGCACCCACCCCTCAAACATGGGCACCCACCCCTCA
>VZTM01005803.1:4361-23300 GCA_013400555.1 Jacana jacana | reverse complement strand
GGAGACAATCTGGGGTGTGGCCTTATGTTTCTTCAGAGTCCAAGGGTGCTGCCTAATGTATTTCTACTTTAGATTTCAGTATTTAATGTTCGTCTTACATATCGATTAGCAGTCCCATGCTGTTTTTATACTAATGAAAAAAAGCTAACAAACCAACTTGCAGTATTGTATTCCTGTTTGGTTATTTATTCAGTCAGAGTCCAGGAGAAGCGAAAACTGCTTGTTAGTCATTAGTAGTATTTATATATATATATACACTAGTCATATTAATAATTACTTCATAACCATACATGACAAAAGAAATAGCTGATTTGGATATTACAAGGACATTCAGTTAATCTAGTAATCATGGTTCAACTAACTTCCCAAGTAATTTGGCTAAAGTTTTGGACAAGTGTTTCCACTCCATTCTCTCCTCTTGTATAGAATATGTGATCTCATCACTCAGTCTCAGTGTCTGAGCTGAGTTCTGCACCTCCTTCTTCCCCCAACCCAGGCTCCTTCTCTGCAGTAGAAACTGCAGATTCAAGTGGTTCAACTAAGCACTGGTTGCACTTGCCATAGGTGTGAAGTCTTCACTGTGCTGAAAATAAAACTCTAATGAATCCTGGCCTTGTGTAATTTACCAATTAGATTAGGCCCTTTTTTTCACAAAATTATTGGCTGCTCAAATGGGAGGCATCTGGGGTTATTCTGAAGTTGTTTCTCAGGCAGTCCAGACTTTGCCTGGTTTCTAGATAGGAAATACCCAGCCCTGTATATGCAACCAGCTCTACGAATATTAAGGAATTAAAACTTACATTCAGCTTACTTCCTACTCACTTTTGCCAGTCNTTTGCCAGTCTTATATGTACAGATTTGGGCTTGTCTTCTGCAAAAGGGGAGAATTTATCATTACACTTAGACATGAGACGTTCCCTTCTGTACTGCAAATCAGATACATTTTGAACTCTTCCCTTTTAATTCACCAAAAATGCTCAAGAGTATTTACCTCTGAAATTAGCTAAGCAAGTGTGTTCAAAAATAGATACTCCTAAATTATGAGAATTGCAGCTAAAAGCGATCATGTAGTTACTCCAGTTTTCAAACTGTGTGTCTTTCACTCTTTCAGCTTCAGCTTTACAAGCGCAATTTAGCATCTGGTTATTTCTCCAGGATAAAAAGGGCACATACGATGCTTCAGGGCAGAAGCTTTCCAGTAGCTTTCCAGAGCTGTACCCAAATCATCTTCCACTTTTTTTCCCTGCCACATCTTCTTTTAAAGGAAGGAAGAGCAAAATAAATTTTAAAAAGAGCAAAAAGGGATTGGAATTTTCTTCTACTTGCTTCTAGATGTTTATGGCACTCTGCACTTTTTAACTGGGAAATGGCATACTTAGCTGAAATGGTAGCAGAATATAGTAGGCAATTATTTGTTTAGAGGCAATTTTGAAATATTAAAAGCCATCTTTACCATTACTGGGGTTTGCCCAGATGAATCTATTAGCCTTTCAGTTGAAAGGTCTTTGAACTTGCTAAGGGAACAATGTAGTTCCAGGTTGTTCCAGTTACAGACAAAAGCCCTAGGCAAGTGTGCTGTGTTAGTCTTTGTTCTGATATAGTGATCCTTGATGAACAGAAAATCCTATAGAGGACCACAGTGGAAACTCAGAAATTGTAGCAATTAAGGAGATCAAATTTATGCAGTGGACTTTAATACGTATTTCCAAATTCCTTTCTTACTAACTCTCTCTCTCAAGATTGTGTTTTAGTGTCCTAGAGAAAGGCTTATATTACTGATGTAATAATAATGTAAACATTGTGATTGCAAAGTACTGCATTTGTGGGTTTTCTTGGCTTGGAATGTCTCAGTCGAGGAGGACATTTTCTTAAATATTCTCAAAATTAATTCAGCCATTATCAAGAAATCTATATGAATACAGTAACCACGGAAGTTTAACATTTTATGATAATGTTTTCCATTTGTGTAACTAAATAAGTCATAAAACAGGTTCCAATCCAATGCTGTCTACTCCACAACTGCAAGGGTTCTTTCAAAAATCATTCACAAAATGTTAGAGGGTAAAAATAGATGAAGACATTTTTCTGGTCTATGAGTATAAATATAATCATATAATTACACCAGTACATTTGCATAAATCATGTCCAGTTCAAGAGACTGTTTTGGTGAGAAGGGAATAAAATCTTGAGGTTTGGTGTTTTTTTTTCAAAAATTTTAAAGGATGTAAAAATACATTTTTAAAGTCTTATGGATGTGCCAAGCACATACTGATGTATGTTTATATGATTATATAAGAGGGCACACGTAAACACTCATACATCCACAAACACATGCACGCATCACACAACAAGAACAGTAAGTTATATCAATTGAAAGAACCGCTATCCATTCTGAATCCTAGGACTATATGAACAATGCAAAATTGCAAGATCCACTTATGGGTTTCTAAATTTCACTGAACTTTCTCCACAAAGCAATATGTTTGTTCAAGCATGTGTTTGTGTGCTTGTTCAAACACTTTTACAGCTTGAGTTGGTCTTTAATAAAAGACAAGAATAGTTAACAATTATGTTTATAAGCTCGATGAAGTCAGTGATGGAAAAGAAGCCTGTCATACTGTGTAATTCCCCATTTTCCACTGTATATATTTGCTTTGCACATTTTTATTTTAGAAGTCCGAAGAAAAATGCTTTCCCCTCCTCGCTGTTTATGGGCATAATTTTGATGAACAAATGCAATACTGCCTCTTTAAGGTTTTTGGTATAACCTTTCCCCTAGTATTTTGTTCCTCTGACTTGTGATGGTCTGGATGAAACCTTTTTGGGAGTTAAGGATGCTACATAATGAGTATTGAAGGGGAGGAGAGGGCAAAAGTTCTCATGATATGAATTTTAAAAGGTTGTATGGAAAGAGTTAAAATGTTTTGAAGTAGCCATGCGTTGCACTCGAGTGATTAGGTGTAACTCCCAATTAAAGATCAATAAGGCCTTTAAAGTGATTTATAAAAATGGATTAGTAAGAAATGTCCATTTAGAAACTACTGTGAGTAAAATCACTATACTCTCTGTCATATTGATCGGGCCTTTATGTCTAAACACGCATTAACTGGGGCAGACAATAAAAATTAATCCTCTTCTTTCGTAAAATGGAAGGTCATTTTCCCAACTCTCCCTAGGGGGAATGATGTCATTAAACATGCTACTAAGACATTTTATTAAATCTGACTAGGCTGTTTGCATAAAAGTAAATTAGAGCAGTCAATATTGGAAAGAAAGGGATTTTAAGAAGCAATAACTAGAGGTATTTATTGTAAGTGTATTATACAACATATGCATAATTAAATTCAAAACAACTTCATTAAAATAATGTTAAGGGTCTGTCTTAAAATGACAAAAGGCAAGATTTTCAGAGCCCTCAGCATGCCCTGTTGTACCTAAGCATTTCAGGGGTCTCCAAGCAGTAGGGGATCTGACATACCATATGTGCTGATATTTTCTGCTCTCTCCCCTCCAGGATAATGTTATTTATAAATAAAACGACCAAGCAAAAGGGTGAAACTGTAACTAGCACCAACCCGACCGAGACGGTGCCCTCAACAAAACACCTGCAGTTTAGGTTCCAGCATGCATCTCTTTACACGCATGTTGCCCCGCATAAGAAGCATCTTTTAACACCAAATGGAAAAAAGAAAAGAAAAAAGAGAAGTCATTTAAGATTATGTTCTGCTGAAGGCGTGTGGTCTGCAAGCTGCTGCTGCCCACAGGAGCTGTTTGCCTGGTCCCCAGTGGGAGCAGAAGCAGGGGAGTTTACACCTAAGCATATCATCTCTGCTGTGGCACCCTGTGCAATCATTTGTGTCTCAGTGCACCCTAGGGCCACTCCTGGGCCAGCTGATGTCTAAGAAACAATTTTTTTGAAGGTTAAAGTCAGGATTTCAACTTGCATTTTTGTGTGTCCTTGTGTGGTGGAGACCTCACTGCCATACCTCTGGGTAGGTGACTTCCTTCTCATCCCCTCTGCTCTGAGGCCCGTGATTGACCCCCTCCTTTCAAATAATAAATAAATACAGTAGTGGTTGAGCTGCTGAGGCCGCTGTGTATTGTACTGACCACATAGGACTGAATTATCTCCACAATCCCTAGACAGCTACACACATCAATTTGTTGTCTTTTACCTCTAAGTGAGATTGTATATAATTTGACATATGGGACATCTTTTTGTCAGCACTTTAACAAACTGGAGGCTGTGGCCATGGCCAGAGGACTGGGCTCCCATGCTAATTCTGATAATATGCACCCTAATGCTGCTCTGAAGCATTATATTATACAGAATGTTCTTAGTATACCACCACTGAATGATTCCTATATTTTGCCAAACATATGTAAGATAAAGATAAAAGAGATTTTCTCTTTTTTTTACCCCCAAACATCCTAAATTACATCAGGGCAGTAGATGAATCTCAAGTCTGTATAATTCACCAGAATTTGACACATAAGAGACAATGTTGTGAAAACCAGATTTGAGGTCTGGGTTTCATGCTCATGCTTGGTTGAGTGAAAGAGAGCCAGTGCCACAGAGTAATCACTTCAAGTGAGACCCCACAAAAGACCTGAGGTGCTCAGTGGTGGCAACTGTTTAAGTGCTTTAGAAGGAAATCGGTAGAGGGGGTGTAAGCTGTAAGCAGCCAAGAGGGGCACGGAGAAGGGATGGATGCCATGGATATGGGAGGCTGTTGATCATCATGGGATTTGGAAACACGGATTTAGAACTGGCTGAAAAATATAGTAATAGCGCCTTTGTCTCATGCCTATTTCTGTTTCTGCATTTTGCCCAAAGAGTAAAAAATTGAATATTTCCAGATTTTGGCAGATAGTTGGCAGAGAAAAAAAGGTGACCAGTTAGAAATGCCATTTTGACCATTTAAAATCTCCTCCTTGATCTCCTTGCAATAGAACAATTATAATAATTGTTGATGTTATTAATTAAAAAGAAAAAAAATAGAACAACTCTCTAATATCTACCAGTTTCCTAAACAGTTTATTGAGGGTTTTGATCACATACAGACTTTCTGTATACATTTACATCTGTTTCATGGCATGAAGCTCTAAAATTCATAGTTGACAAATGCATCAAGAATATCACAATAAAACTTTGACATGAAAAGAAATACAATGATTCATAAATTATTTGCTATGTAAATAAGTTCAGGCCATGCGTACCTCTTCAAGGAAAATGTTTAATCCAGTCTCATAAAGATATACAGTAAGCAATATGTACAGAGTCAGCTCTGCAGAGAATACAGATAGTGAGGGTCCAATTTGAACATGTTAATCCAACCTGTCTTTTTTTTACTCTTTTTTTTNTTTTTTGCCTTCCACCAAAGCTTCAATATGCATCTGATCTCAGGATATTGGATTTTTCTTTGAGGAAAGAAATAAATGACTTATCTGGGGAATAAACCCGGTCTTCTCTCACTGTATTGCTCACCATATATATTGTGCTAAAATAAGGTTCACTGATTCTAATGTAAATCTCTAAAGCTGAACCATGATAATATGAGTTTCTGCATTTTATGTGGTAGGTAAGTAGGTTGCATCTTTGAAAAAAAGTAGTGAGAGAGATTAGTGATTGTACCTAAGGAGAAAAGGAACAGGCTCAAATACCTTTAGGGTCTGAAACTCCTTGACAGACTAGGAAAAACTGTTCAAACACATTTGTTTTGGTTTAAAACTGAGATGCATCTTGCAATACGACTGCTTCCCTGCATCGCCCCTTCTACACACATATTTTGTGACATCAAGATTTTGTCTATACGGGCAATTCATTCCAGTTTACATCACTATTAAGAGATCCACATCCAAAAGACCCGATCATTATAAAGATGTCATTGTCAACATTTCTGTGGAATTTTCATTCTTGTAGAAACAAGAATTAATTTTTCTTCCAAAGAAGTTACAGTGTAACACATTGCTGCCTGACATGATGCTTTCCCACGTGGCTTTGCTGCTAACCCCAAATGTCCAATCTGTGCGTTGAAATGCTTTTTTCTAGTCTGAGGTCAAGGTAACTGGATGTTAACTCTCTGTGCTAGCGCAGACAGGTTCGGGTTCTTTGCATGTCCAGAGTGTCTATCAAAGATATCTCATGTGCTCCTCCACCATGCAGCATGCTTCTTGGGTGTCCCAAATAGGCTGTGGGTCACATCTGTCCCTGGGATACTTCACCTTGTCAACAGCACTGACTATGCCATTGACTGAGGGAGTGACCGCACAGGATCAAGGTTCAAGGATGGTTTATAAGAATAGAAAGAAGAAAGGTGGAGCTCTCATATTGATGGGACTGTTTTGCCTTGCTACAGCAATTCTGACAGGATTTCAGGATGGGAATACCATCACAGACTTGATGCCAATGTGATGGCAATGGGCCAGAGGATTCCAGTAAATGAACAAAAAATAACTTTTCTCTAAGAAGATGTGCTTGACAGACAAGGAGTTGTTCAATGTTTAACAATCCAGCTGGGGCTCTATAGATTGATCCAGTTGCCCAGGTTGCAATTCCCACTGTCACCAATCTTTTGCTTCCTGGAAATGCTCAGGTTGCCAGAAAAGACTGGTGAGAATCATAGCACTTACAGTAGCTCTGTAATACAGACTGAACATTTACTACCAATGATAGATATGGGCGTATTGCATGGAAGTGAAATAGTATCATTTCCAAATATCTCTATTTCTGTTTCAAAATTGTAGCTTTCCTGGGGTTTTTGAGAATGAGCGACAACAACCAGTGAGTGTGCTCACTGTAAAGGAGCTGCCTGTGCAGTCTCTAGTTATTTGTCAGTGAGACCTTTCCTCATTTTTCTTATCAAGCCACGTCCCAGCTTCTGGATCAGAACAGCTCTAGAAAACATCCTACTTGTTCTATTCTGGCCTCCTTTCTTTCTCTACGCCAGCTGGGCCAGATTTAATGCATTCTACCTCACATGGCTGTTGAGAGCCATCATTCTGTGGCTGCGTTATAAAGTACCTATCATACTTTGATCATCCAGAAAATTAATCCTATTAATCTGTGTGTAATTATTATCTGCACAGATCTTTAGAAGAGTTTTTTTTTTTAATAAAAATATTTTCAGGGCACTTTTTTGATAAAAATCTTAGCAAGATTTTTTATTGATACAATTCTAAGAAAAGCACATGATAAGTAGAACTTCTACTTTTCTTAAAGCTAGTGAAAGAGTACATTACAGCAACTGCCAAGAAAGATAGGCAACGTATCATATAGCACTAGTAAGTCAGAAGAGCCTCAGTACTACAAAATAATTTGACAATGTCTGCAGCTGTATCAGGTAACATCCGAAACAGAGAGAAGGATTCAATACTTGCACAGCAGACCTATGTTCTCATTTAGCCTTGAAGTAGTGAAAAGGCCCCTCTTGCCATGCAGATCCATAGAATTTATAACTTGGTTGAATAACAAGAAGTTACCCAGGAACGTGTAGGGAACAGGTTTTCTAGGGAACAGGAGAAAAAGGGTTACATTAGTGTCAGCCTGTCTGCCCTACCAGGGAGACTGGGAAAACAAAGAGGGAGACAAACAGGCAGTTGATGGTGTTAACGGATGGAAGACATTATTCTCAGAAAACATTCTCCGCCAGACCAGGCGTCCCACTTCTATCTGTTTCCCCTTAGGCACACTGTTGCATATCCTGATTTTAGGGAACTTGTCATGTTGAGAAGAACAATTTTTGGTTTGTTCTGCTATCACACTTTCTCGGCCTGGCAGGGAAAACAAGTGGTAGATGGCAGCTGCATTTCTTTGATCCCTCTATATCTCTATCTCAGATAGGGGGATTGAGGCCAATCACATCAGTCCCTTAAATTCCCGACCAAACTACAACAGCTAAGTAAAATATGCTGTCTAGGAACCCTCTTTTACCTTCTCTCTAGTGAGATCAAACTTTCAAATTTTATGAACTGATTATGAATCTCACTTGTCCTTTAATTTTAAATAAAGTAACTAGAGTTGCTTGTTCTGCTTGCATATTTAGTAGTCTACAGATTCAAAACAAAGTTTTGGCAGATTTTTGTTTTTCTAAGAAGTGTTCCTGCCTAGCTAGCATCATGGTACAGAGAATGAATTAATTCATGACAAACCCATTATGTTTTAAAGTGAAACCAACGACTTTGAAGAGGCGAAGTCTATGGCATAATAAGAGAAGAATTACAGGAATTTCACAGTTGGTTGTACAGATACAGTGTGGTTGTACTTCCATATGTACCTCTGTGTGCACGAAGTGCAAAATCCCACGCTACATTAGGACTTTAAGTAATAGAGAGCAGGATATCTCCCCACAGCACTGGATTCACACGTTGAATGACAACCCCTTGGTTACAGCAAGGGTCCATAAGGGTGTTACCTTTACTTATATGCAGGTAACTGTTTATAGGAACCATTGAATGATTTCCTTGAAATGCAGATTTTCTTGAGGAGATAAACCTCACATAGAGGCTGTTCAAAAACAGCTCTACAGCCCAATATACTACTCACCAATGTGGTCAATGTATTTACACATCAACTTCCGTGAGGGTTGTCTTGGTTTCTCCAAAGGAACCCTGGTTATCAATTTCTGTCTTGTTCATCTGATTCCCCATAGCCTTTACCAAAGACCAATAGACATTGGCTAAAGATTTTACAGTTCTCAATAAAAATTACCAGTACTTATGGCTACAGAATAAAAATATTGGGATCCTTGGTTGGGTCTGATTTGGCAGTAGGGAGGATCCAAGCAATGTATCCTGTACTAGTATAATATGAGGCAGGTCGAATATATCTGCCAGGGGAGAAGATGACAAAAGGACAGACCATGACGTGCTGGAAGGTGAATAGCTGTGTGCATACAGGGTATTCCAAGTGAGAAATACTGTACTATTAGTTCAATAGTCCAGAGCAATAGTTCTGGACAACAGTTCTAGAAAACAGTTCCAGGGAACAGTTCCAGAAATACTGAACTATTGCCTAGAAGCTCCTAGGCAATTCCAAATGGCCCTAGATGTTCTGATGAGCTTATTTGCCTAGTCTTAAAGTATCTGAGTAAAACTAAGGAATTTATGACGTTAAGCATTACTACATGAACACAGCTATTCCTTGCTCAGAATAATAGGCCAACTGAAGGAATCCTGATTTTATGCTCCACTGAGAGTCCAGAATCAGCAGAAGCCAAGGAAAGAACTTCCCTGGAGTGCATTTTTTACGCGTAGAATTTTATTATATGCATTTTTTTATCTGAAAGCTTGCTTCCAATGCTAGTATGTATGTTACTGGACTAGTGAGGACTGTGTTATGGTAGCATAATAGTGGAAGTAAGTAGTTTTCACAAGTACACTGTTTCCTCTACATAGAATTTTCTTAGTTTACCTGGGATGATGGTCAGTTTTTTTCTGACAGTTTTCTAAATTGAGTCTTTCATTGACTCAGGGACTTAGCTCTCCCCTTTCTTTGATTCAAATTATTGCAGCTCCAAGATGCCCATATTGTGTCCCATATCTTCAGTTTCTTATAGACATAGGACAGACTGAATAGCCTGGGATATTGTATGTTCCGTTCTTGTAACTACAACTCATAGGAGTGTAGTTCAGAAGGGTCCATGTGTTGTTAATTCTTCAGACATTGGTCAATCGAGTGCTTTTCAATATCCCATAATAAATTCAAGGGCCTTTAATACAGATAAACATTCACAACTATGATTTTCTAAGGGAGATAGTAGAATAACTCTGTAGCATTGTTAGTACCTGGGTGTCTGCAATGACCTGGATCTGTGACACAATCGGTGTGTGGTCCTCCATAGCAGATCAATGAAACACCCCTCAACATTCAGCATCCAACAGACCCAAGGCAACTACCAGGAACACTGAAATTTGGAATTAATAATATAGTGTGAATGCAGTGGAACTCCCCATGATGTATCATGACATCATCTAATCCAAGAATTCACATAATGAGCTTTAAGTCCTTATCCTAGAGTTTTCTCTCATGTAGCTACAAAATCCTTTCCATAAGTTAATCAATGTCAGTCTGAAAAAAATATAATTTCAGTCTGGAAAACTGTTTCTGAGCTTTATGCATCTGGAGATTAAGAAATTTACCTAATTTTTGTCTAAATTTATTCATAATTGATTTTGATATTTTGAATTCCTGCTGATATTTTACTGTAATAATTCCCTGACACAAAATAGATCATCGTCTCCTACCATGCTTGTTGTTCCTATCCAGCCAACTCCTTTGGTAACCACCTGGCACATTTAAAAGCCACCCATGACAGGTAAGTGCTTTATGAATGTGACTGGTAAATTTGCTGATAGACCCCAAGGTTTCAAAAGGACAGTAGTTCCCTGGGAAGATGTGCATAAGGGCGCCTTGGGCTGGTTGGAGACCCTTCTGACTGATTCTTGGGGATCTGAGCTATGAGTACAGCAGAGACAGAGAATTTAAGGTGGTGATAGGATGCATTGACCTTGGGTCCTCATTCCACCTTCCATTTTGTATTGATATGGGTAAAGAGAAGGTGGTGGAAAGGCATGGACTTCGGCATGGACAGCTATTGCTACTGGGGTGCAGCAAGGCATCATAGCAGCCGTGGAGTGTTGTAGCTGCCATAGGATATTTAGAGAGGATTACCCAACCTGTGTTTTGCACTGTAAAATAAAAACATTTTTCAGAGTGTCTTTGTTTTGGGGTTAGTTTTTGCTTGTGATTAGGTATAGATGGTTCTGTGCAGGTGAGAGGAAAACAAAGTTTATTTGTCTTGCAGAAAAATCTAGGGGCTTTCTTGATCTTTGCTATGAGATTGGATTTATTTCAGTAATGCTTTAACTTGGCTCTGAGAAAAGACACTAACTGCAATCACCTGCCCTTTAGGTAGACTTCATGTATCCTGCTGGTGACAGCTCTTACACAGCTTTTGCATTGTGGACACTCCCTGTTATTCTCAGGTTATTCTCATATGTCCTCCATCAGTCTCTTTCTATTGCCAGCATGACTGAAAGACTTTCAATATAATTCAATATAAAGTGGCAGACAAGGTTTAAAGCCACCTCTGTATGGGTCACCATGTTTTTCTTAGTTCCTGTCCCACAAGAAGAAACAGAAACCCTGAGAATCAGGTCTTCCACTTCTTGTATGTAGTCCTAATAATTTTAAAATAGCACACAGATATCACGTGCTTAGTTTGGATAGTGGATTTGTTTTTCCCCAAAAACTGTGAAGCAAAAGACACCATTTTGAATATATTTTTAGAAGACGAGTGTGTCCTTCTCTGAGCTGCGGCATGTCTGTCCCTTTTTGTTTGCAAAGCCATGCACTTGGTGCGTACATGGGAGTCTTGTGTGAGGTGAAGAAGTTATGGCGTGGAGTTGTGAGAATATGGCCTTTATCTGCATGCTGGGAATGGTTTTGTTCTGCACTCTCTGCTACGTGATGAGGAAGGACTAAAAAGCCTGGACACACAGACAAAAAGAGGGCCGTTTAGCCTTTTCACTGACGTCTAGGATCCTTGCTGAGGGATTATTTTACACGGGCCTGTGTTTTGGCTAAGGGGGTCTGGTTTTTACTCAAAGCCAGGCAGCAGATGTCAGGCCTCAGAATTGCTCACAAAATGATGACCTTGCTGGGTCAAGGCCTATACAACCTGCTTCGCCTCAAGCTGTGTCAAACACAAGTGATAGAAAGACTTACCCCGGGCAGGCCTGTCTGGGCGACCAGCTATCCCCCAATGTTCCCTGTAGACTGAATTCCTTGTGAAATTCTACAGCTCTGAGAAAAAAACCTCCTGACAGTTAACTTGGCTTTTTCTTTTTATTTAAGTAATGAATAAGGCAGTGAAGGTTTTTTAGGGGGTAGAGGTCTAACGCATTATTATGCTATTTTGTGGTAACAATTTATATTGTCAGGAAAGTTTGTTTGGGGTTTCCGTGTGTGACTAAAATATGTTAGCACAGATAGCATCAAATATAAAGATGATACGCTTGAAGAGACAAATTTGAAAAAAAAGGGCAGTGTGTGAAATGCAATCTATAGCAAATTCACATTGTGTATTGGATGTAAATATCTTCTGTGTGATGATCTTTAGAGGGGAAAGAACATCTACTGTGATTAAGAACAGCAAATTATATTTGCTATAGTTATTGTCTTATTGGGAAATATTCACAGTCAAGGGTTTAAAAATGTAATAAAAAGTGGATCAATATGTGTTTGAGGATTTCATCAATTGCATATTAACAGTACTAGTCCTTCTGACCTCTTTTCTTTGAGGTATTCCCTTGATCAGAGCAAAAACGATCTAATAAATTACGGGTTTATTCATCCATGTGCTGAATTCTGTTTCATGTTTCTTTTTTTTTCTGCATACAGAATTGAAAAACAATGTGTGATTCCTGAACATGGTTCTGATTCTTTGAAAGATGGATGAGCATTGTACTTCTTATACACAGAGGTTTCAACCAAATTTCCGCAGAACAAAAAGTCAGAGAATTTTGAATAATATCATAAGATAGTTAACACTTCGGTATTAATACCAGTACAGTGTTAATACCAGTACAGCCTGGGAAATCAATGACAGCAGTTTTTTACATTGAATTTACCCTTTTTGTGCAGGTTGAATTTCTGCAAGCGGATCACAAAATTTTTGGAAAGTTTTGTGTTTCATTTTCCTTTGGTACATTTGTTGCAAAAAGGTTATTCACTGGATATTGCAAATCTGATCCATCTTCTCTGTTTGCGGTGATCCACATATGTCCCTTGCTCTTGGTTACATACCCTAAGTGGATCATCAGGATGATGTTCCTGAAAATAAGATGTACTGCAGTATGGGAAAATGGCAAACAGCCTTTTTGGGACTCCATCAAACTAAGAAAGAACAGATATGAAAGATATTTCTATTGCCTTTTTAATTTCTTCATGAAGATATGGATAGGGATACTGAATAACTCACAATAACTTGCATATTTTTTCTTAATTTACTTGGCATGTATGTGAAAATGTATATAAAACCATATTCTGCCTCTCTGCTCTCGTGAGATCCCACCTGCAGTATTGTGTCCATCTTTGGAGTCTTCAGCACATGAAGGACACGGACCTGTTGGAGCTGGTCCAGAGGAGGGCCACAAAAAGGATCAGAGGGCTGAAGTGCCCCTGCTATGAAGACAGTCTGAGAGAGAAGGGATTGTTCCATCTGGAGAAGAGAAGGCTCTGGGGAGACCTTATGCTGTCCTTTCAGTACTTAAAGGGGACCTACAAGAAGACCGGAGAGCAACCTTTTACAAGGGCATAGAGTTATACAATGAGGGGTAATGGCTTCAAACGGGAAGAGAGTAGGTTCAGATTAGATATTGAGAGGAAAATTTGCACAGTGAAGGTGGTGAAACACTGGAACAAGTTGCCCAGAGAAGTTGTAGATGCCCCATCCCTGGAGGTGTTCAAGGCCAGGCTGGATGGGACTTTGGACAACCTGGCCAATAAGGTGTTCCCATGGTAGGGAGGCTGGAAATCAATGACCTTTATAAACCTGAAGGGACTAGATGTTTTCACCTAGTACCAAATCTGATACAGAAAAATAAAATTGAGAAGGCAAGCATTTGCTTAGGAAAATATTTTCTTCTTGTAAAAGACTTCTGTGCCACATGAAATTTTGGTGTGCCTGCATGTCCTGTGTAATAACAATTTCTGCTTTTGTGGTGAAAGAGCAACTGTCCCAAACTCTAGGGGTATTGAGTAAGTTCCTGGACTGGACTATTGATGTACTGCTCCATTTACCCCACAGCATTGTCCAGAGCTATTAAAGAGGGGAAAAAGGGCATGCATAGGGCTTTAATAGACATATCTGTCTATTAAAAACCACAACAGTCACATGAAGATCAATGTAAAACTCTGATTTTTCAGTAGTTAGAACTTGTACTGCTCTGTTCTGGAAGAGAACTGCAGCTTCTTAAAAAAAATATCCATTTTTATTATTCTTTCTCTCTCTGAAGATGGAAATCATAAAAAGAAATTCAAATAAAAAAGAGGGAAAAGAAGATAACTGTAGTAAAGCAAAATGGTTATTCCTCTCAATATCATCCACTCTGAAGCATGATAAGAGACATTCAAAAGGTCTAGAGCTGAATGGTTTTCTAGATAAATGCTGGAAACTAGCAATTTCTTGTACTAGACATAGACAGGTTTGGTCCATATTTCATATAATTCCAGTTTATTTCCAGTACTACTGCCAAACGGTCCTGAGAGAGGCCTATGAAATTTCACTCCTTCCATGTGTCACTATATATCTTTTGAAAGTGTTCTGGAAATTAAGGAAATATTTCCAGGCTCTCTATTCACATGTTTTGTCGATGGATCTATTCCAAAGGTGTCAGTTAAATAAGAATGGTAAGCAAATACAAACACATTTACTTCAGGATATAAAAGACACTTTACTTTTCTTTTTCCAAAGTTTATTGAATAAACAGGAAAATAATGCCTACCTTTATTTATCCTGACATTTCTTGACAGTTTGCAGTACAAATCCTAGTCTATATTAGAAATAATCACCGCTATAACTATCATGAAAGTTTTTAGCTGAAGGTCAGACTCATATGTGTATACTCTGTTTTAATATCATCTGATTCAGCAAACAGCCCTATTGATTTCATGAGGATGGTTCCATTAGAGAAAGCAGAAGTTTGCCACAGTAAGCAGGGGAAAGGTAAAACGATATTTTCTGTAAAATCACAACAGAGAGGCAAGATGAAAACCAACATGGAGTCCTGAGTAACTGAGATAATAGCATGACACTATTTGTCTTGAGTTAAATGAGTGCTAGACTTGTCCATTCTTGGGGAATATTACAAATACGTTTTGGTACTAAGGGTATATGAAATGCTTCAATTGAAAATAGATATTCTTCATTAACAGGAATTGAAGAGCTAATCTTGGGGTTTTGTCATGTGAGTAGGAGCATTGTCATTTGAAATCAAATGAAGCTTTCGAGCACTGGAGTTTTAATGCTTCTATGATACACAGATAGAAGCAGAACTGACTTACATGAGTAAAAACTAACAGCAAGTTATTTTAGTTGTATCTTCCTTGAGTCAGAATTCAGTGCCTCATAGCAGATCCAACATTAAGTCTTCTATATAATATCTCAAAAGATTTATTAGAAACAACCTGGCCTTTTTTGGTAGCATTTGGGAGATCAGCATTGCATCAACCCAGAACATACTTAGTTTCATATGTCATACTTTAAAAAAAATTTGCAAATGGTAGTTCCTAGATCTAGACTGATTAGATGTATTCTGGGTGCTTAATGGTCTGCAGGGCATAGAGAGACACAGCATGCAATTATAAAGATGTTGTGCATGTAGGCACATGCCTGTTTATATAATAGAGGTGGTGATTTTACATCTACTAACCTCAGAAACTGTGATATCCAATAGATTGATTTTCTGCAACTTCTCATCATCTCTTCTTTAAATAAGGCTTCTTTTGCTTCATCAGATTTTGAGTTGATTAGCAGACTGTTCCATGCCTGACAGTACCGAACTGTCTTTGAGTCAAATCCCCAGTTTTCTCCATAGATATCCGCATTGCTCTCTTAATTTCCCGTTGAACAGCACAGCGGATGTTCACATGAAGGCTTAGGTCCCCTTCAAGGAAAGGGGTAACAGTTTTCTAACTTTCATTTCCACTTGATTTCTGGTCACACAGAACACATCATGCATGAACAGTGCTCTCTCTCAGCTGGGACTTGCTGGAGAAACAGGGTCTTGAACACACAGATCCTAACTTCCAGTTAAAAAAGGCAATTTTCCTTCATGGTAGGTCAAATTGTATCATAGTTATATCCATTCAAGCCCTGGGAGCTGAGAGATTAATTTGGCCCTGTGGCTGTATCTGTGCCTTCCTTCAAAAGACCAGTTCTGTGAAGAAGTTAGTCATGTAAGGGTTCCAAAATTTGCTACTCCAGGAACCAACGTTTCCACACAGGAGCAGATAAAAATGAAAACAAGTTAAAAAAATTCAATTAGATTAACAGAGACAAGTGAGGGCTTGCCCAACCATTCCTGAGCAACAATTTATTCCTAGGGTGGTGCGAGAGACTCAAGCCAGCGGTCAGCAAGCTGACAAATCTGTCAGCTTTGCTGGGTGGCTGTCAGTCAAACCAGGTGCCTGCTGTGTGTTGTGGCGCTCCTTGTATTAACACCCTGCTGAGATAATTCTTTTTTATCCTTTTTTTTTGCCACCAAGAGGGTCTGCCACCACACTGCTGTTTTTCATCTTGTTAATTGAGTCATTTATTTCGTTAAAAGGTGAAACTTTATCAGGGTTTATGTGCCAAATGTGAGAAGGCATATTTAATGATACATCAAATGTTAGAATCATGCAAGTGCCTCTGTGTATGCTCTTTAAAATGCTGGGAGGCGAGGTAGCTCTTGTAAATTAAAATCACCTGATAATAGCTAAAAATAGGCATTTTGTTCCCAGGCAACAATGCAAATACACTGTACATACGTGTGTATGTGTTTGTTACTAAATATATAAAGCACATGGATATTTATATTTAATTTTCAATCAGTATATTCATCCATATTCGAAAGCAGATAACTGGAGGGATAAACAATACAAGAGCAGAATTCAAAATTAAGTAAAAAAAGTCACTAATTTCTCGGGTGGCTGCTAAAAATAATGTTTGAAAAAAACTTTCAAGCTTCTTCAAAGAAGATTTCCCTATCACTGATTACCACCCCTCTTCCTAGGGTAATTTGTTCATCTTAATTTTCTAGGTATTTCTGAAGCAGCTAAGTTGGGGGGTTTTTTGGTAGTCTTGTTAGGAAGGCCATTTAATTGGTTAATTAGAGTCTGGGCAAGCCTCCAAGGAAATTGATGAGAATCTCTCTGCTGCCATCAATGGCTGTTGACTCATACATCCAGGTCTGCTTTTGCAAGGGAATGAGTCTGAAGTCTTCAAAGAAACCTAAACTCTACTGAGAACAAATGGGATTTGAACCTCTATCCTCCTCAGACATCCAAGAAATCAGGGTGGGTTCACCACCAGATAGAATGATTTTGTAAGTTCAAGCCCTTCCTCACAGATACAAAATGACAGAAAGTATCCAAGAAAGGGGACTATTGAGATGTCATGAAGGCTGGTTGGTACAGCTTCTATATAGCAGTCAAACTGGGAGTTGACGCTAGTGAAAACTATGTTTTGTCTTCTTTTAGCTTTAATTTTTAGCAAAACTAGTGGAGAATGACAACACCAGCA
This sequence comes from Jacana jacana, assembly GCA_013400555.1. Taxonomy (NCBI): domain Eukaryota; kingdom Metazoa; phylum Chordata; class Aves; order Charadriiformes; family Jacanidae; genus Jacana; species Jacana jacana. The sequence goes on along the minus strand of VZTM01005803.1, from coordinate 6,012 downwards.
GACTGTGTCTTTCTTTTAAAAAGAGCTCCATCATTTGCAAAAAAGAAGTGTTGATTCAATAATTATTTTTTTTAAATAAACCAAATTGTTTAATCCCATTAACAAGCAAAAATTGCAGAAAGTCTGTCTTTGGTAACTGGGTTTCTTTCCCATGGAATCCACTGCTGAGTGCTGTCTCCCTGCTTAAGGTTAGCCACCCCTCCCCTGTTCCTGTTCCCCTTGTGATTGCCAAGCTCTCATTAGTTTAGGAGGACTAGTACCATCTGGAAGACATACACCCACACGGTTTATTTAGTTAGTAACTACCCAATTTGCCCTGCCTTCCAAGGCTGGGAGTAGGTGAGTGGATCTGAGATCTGGCCACTAAGATCAGGCTGGTGTTTCTGAACCCAACTAAACATGTGGGTAGGTTGTGTAAGTAAGAGGTGCCTCACTTGGATTTCAGCATTAGTCACTGTGCTCATTTGAGCACTGAAAATGTTCTAGTCCAGCTGAGTAATTCTCATTCATGCCACAAAATTAGTTTGAAAAAATGTACCAGAACACTTTCCACCTCTCTCACATAATATCCTTGTTCTTTCATCACTTCATCCCACAGATACCAGAAAGTGTATGATCATTTAGATAAATCTTTGGTTTCATTGAAATAGCCATCGAGCATATTCACTATGAAGAAAAGCACTGTGTTATCTCCAAAATAGTTGAACCACAGTTCAACTTTTGAATGGCAACTTCATTCTCAATAAACCCACTCCTGTGTGGGTTCACAGTCCTAGCTACTCTGTGAGTGACAAAAATAAATTTTCACTGGTTTTTAGACCCAAACAAGTTCCAGGAAAATAAGCCAAAGTCTAGGAACGGATGTTACAGCACCAGGACTTCTAAGAGGTGATAAATTTAATGAATCAGTGATTTGTTGACCTGTTTCCTACTTCTAGTAGGAAAGTTTCAAATATGGGGCCAGAGTTGTCTTAACTTCAGCAGCCCATGCATTGTTTTCCTGTGGCTGATGTGATAACAGCTCTTTGGTGTTTTGTGATGACCAGTCCACCTTCTGAAAAAGGAATGTCTCCAGTCTTGCTCATTTTCCTTCCTGTGAATGTGCTGCCGTCAGATGTCATTGTGGCAAGAGAAGGACTTTGGGTTACACTTGCTGCCCCAATGTCCATTGCCTATTTCTTCCTGACAATTGACTTGGTGGAGATATTATGGTGGGGCCATTCTGTTGGAGGAGGCTCTTGTATCACAGTTTTCACAGAATCACAGAATGTCAGGGATTGGAAGGGACCTTGAAAGATCATCTAGTCCAATCCCCCTGTCAGAGCAGGAACACCTAGAGCACATCACAGAGGAACATGTCCAGGCAAGTTTTGAATGTCTCCAGAGAAGGAGACTCCACAACCTCCCTAGGCAGCCCGTTGCACTGTTCAGTCACCCTCACTGTGAAGAAGTTTTTCCTCATATTCAAGTGGAACCTCCTATGTTCCAGCTTGCACCCATTACCCCTTGTCCTATCATTGGATGTCACCGAGAAGAGCCTGGCTCCATCCTCCTGACACTCACCCTTTACATATTTATAAACATTAATAAGGTCATCCCTCAGCCTCCTCTTCTCCAAGCTAAAGAGACCCAGCTCCCTCAGCCTTTCCTC
>VZTM01005802.1:7487-18611 GCA_013400555.1 Jacana jacana | reverse complement strand
TTTACTGTGCCTTGAATAAATAAGTGCTAGCCTACTTTTTAAATAGCTACTTATTAAGTGAAATTTGCCCATTTTATGACTTAAGCAAATTAGGAATCCTGCTGGCAGGGAGAGGAGAAATAGTGCATTTAATTATGTAGTTTAAGAAATAGGTCTTGTCTCCTTTTTATTGGCATGTTTTAAGTGCTGGATATGAAATGTTGCCTCAGCTCTGGAGAAAAGGCAAAAAACTTGAAGCTCAGAAAAAGGTAAGAAAAGAATTATAATTCGAGTTTACAGTGAACACTGTTTTTTTGTTTGTTTTTTTTGTTTTTTTAATTTTATAAGGTGATTGTTTAGGAAATCTCCAGGGGGAAAATGGACCCATATGCCACTTCTTTTCCTGTTACATTTAGTGAGACAGCTCAATAATATTTACACACAAACCAAAATAAGCATTGATATCTCTGTATTAAAATGTTCTATACTCATTCCCTGTAAGATGCAAGCTTCTCCTTAAATTCCATTTAAATACTCACTGATTTCCGCGATTCCTAGGATGGTCCATTTAAAGTGCAAAATCCTGACTGTTTGCATGTGTAATCAGAGTTTAAAAGTTAGATATTTAAGACACAATATAAAATTTAAACATTCAGTTCCCAGACTCACACATTGTATAACTCCACAAAAAAATGTAGCAAGGAAGACAGTGGTGCTTTATCAGACAGGTTCTCCTGGCTTACAACCAATAAAACACCCTAGACTTAGCTTTGGTCTTGTTGTGCATACAAATGACCAGCACAGCTCTCTGAGAGTACATTATCCTGCCCAGTGCTGGCCCTCAAAGGGAAAAGGTAGTATTGAAGTCAACACAAATCTTTCCAAATAATTGCATTTTTAAGAGTCTTTGTAAGCCTTATTAATGGTTTCAACCTTTAAGCCTTCAGCTTGAAGAGTATGCACATAGAGTACTCGGAGGATACAGGTTCCTCTGCCGTGAAGAAATGGGCTGTGAGAACTTGTGTCGGAGATGGACTGTGTACTCACATCCAATGAGGGATCTCAGTTTGTCAAGAGGCTTGAAGTAGGAAGAACAGAGGCATTGGAGGGCAAAGGAGCAGGAAAACCGGTTAATATTCAAGGATAAACTATGACAAACTCAAGAGTGGTCCATCCTAATAAGAAGCTCAGGGAAAACTGCCAGAAGGGCTGCATGAATGAACAAGGAACTACTGAGCAAACTCAGATGTTAAAAGTCAATGTACAGAAGGTGGAAACAAGGACAGGTAACATGGAAGGAATACTCAAATACTGTACAAACACTCAGAGATGTAGTTAGTAAAGCCAAAGTCTACCTGTAACAAGAAGGCCTTCTCTAAGTATGTAAGCATCAAAATTTAGGGAAAGTTTAAGCCAACTACTGAGGATATGTCAGCTAACTGGAAATACAGAAATCCATGGGACCTGATGTGATATACCCAGAAATGATGAGAGCGCTGGAAAGGCCACTCTTCATAATCTTTGATCAGTCATGGAGTCCGGGAGAGCTGCCTGAAGACTTTATCAAAGTGTCTGTAGAGAAAGGGAGAGCAGTGCATATTGTCTACTTGGACTTCAGGAAGGCTTTCAATACTGTCTCCTGCAAGACCCTCACAGAGAGGATGATGAATTATGGGCTGGATGATTGAATTGTGAGGTGGATTAAACATTGACTGAACAGGCAACAGAGAGGTGGTGATCACCGGAACGAAGTCTAGTGGAGGCCAGTAATGAGCAGTGTACACCAAAGGTTAATACTAGTAGGATCCAGTCTTATTTAAAAACTTCATTAATGACCTGGCTGATGGGGCAGAGTGTACCCTCAGCACTACCTGGATTTCTGTGTCTAGTTTTGGCATCCCAGTACAAGAGATATGTATGGGCTTACAGGAGAAAGTCGACTGAATAAGATGATTAAGGCACTGGAGTACTTGTCACATGAGAGCAGGGACTCCAGCCTGGAGAAGGGAAGGCTTAGGGGGAATCTTATTAATGTGTATAAAAACCTGAAGGGAGGTTGCAAAGGAGACAGAGCCAGATTCTTTTCAGTGTTGCCCAGTGAAAGTGTCAGAGGCACAGACTGAAACACAGTAGATTCCATCTGAATCTCAGGAAACCCTTTTTTACTGTGAGGGTGACTGAGCACTGGCATAGGTTATCCAGAGATATTGTATACTCTCCATTCTTGGAAATACCAAAAAAACATCCAGACACAGTCTTGTGTCGGGGAGCAAACTAACCAGCTCTAGGTTTTCCTGTTTGTGTCACAGGGGTTGGACTAGATAATCTCCAGAGGTTCCTTCCAAACTCAAACATTCAGTGAGTCTGTGATTCTGTGGATGTGTTCCAGGAAATCTGAAGTTATAAAAGACCAACATCAGAGGAATTTACAAGTGTAGCTAAACCCAACAACTGTTTCTACCTCTCTAGGTCAATTCCATGTAATTCACTTTATCCACATCATATTTCCCCAGCCTGGCTTGTCAGTTCTTCTCTGCTGCTGTTGGATCACTGGACACAGCGGGGGGATAGTTGCCAGAAGGGAACAGCAGAGCAGGTAATTCAAGTAACTAGTGGTCCTTCTATAATGGTGCTTTTTTCTTCTGAGAGTTTGAGGTTCATGAAAGCAGTCGGTGCTTGCAGCTATAGGTTAACATTTTGAATTTATGCTTATTGAGCCTGCTGTCTCTGAAGATATTCCAACATTTGTGTTGTAATTTAAAACTATTTTTGTTAACTGATTAATTCCTCAGATAACAACTTTTCATCAACTTGCATTCTCCTCTGGTACCTGCCTCCTTCCTCACACTCTCTCAAGGATTTTCTCCCCAGTTCACAGTATTATTTCCACTAATTTATAATGTCTTTATTGCAGAAAATTTCAGGGTTGTCATGTTGAACTTGCTTACACAAGCAATTTTTTAAAGGGAAAAAGTGAGGGTTTCAGAGAATGAAAGTTAGACTTAGGTTAGGGTCTTTTGTGAAGCACTAAGAGAAGAGGAAGAACAGGGGGAGGGGGACTGAGTTAGTAGACGAGAAGCTGCATTCCAGCTGTTCTTATAAATCCACTAAGTTATCAAAAATCAGTAACAGAAAATGAACTATTAAAAGTTAGAAATACACAAAAAACCAAGCACAAAGACTGGGGTCTCTAGGAAGTGATCAGCTACTTCATCAGGAAGTGAAATTACTCTGTTTTCAAAGGATGGCCCATGGAGGGAGATGCTGCCAGTGCCTCTGGTGCTTGAAGATGCAATTTCATTGCCCTCTGGTGCTCTGGTTCTCATAGGCCCTGTGGACACTGCATAGTATGACTTCTTGAAAGGTGGCCTCAAGTCCAGCTTTGTAAATCTTTATCTTGCATCCTGCCCTGACGCTGCACTGCGAGTGCTGAAGGGGTGGGTAAGAGCTTCTGGTGAACAGCTTTGAGCTAAAGGGAATCTGCAGCTTTGCCAAATCGCACAGGTGGCACCAGACCGAACCCATCACATTTATAAAGAGATGTGCTTGGCAGGAGCAGGTGCTGAGCTGGCAGGGACTCTGTGTCGAATTTAATTTACCGGATGATCTGGCTTGGCAAACACTCAGTATAGATGCTTGTTCCTGCTTCATGTTAAGTAGCTGAGTAAACATAATATAAGATCCTCACAAGTGTTAAATAGCTGCTGAAAAATGCAAGTTCTTGAAACGTCCAAGCACAAGGAAAATATTATGACTTGTTTCCCTGCTAATGTGTCTAATCTGTACATGGTGTCAAAGAACCATTGTTTCCAGATTACTTAGGAGCTTAAACATTTCTTAAATATCTATATTCCCCAAAACTTCAATTTGTATGGAAAATTTTGAGTGTGAGCTTAAAAGTCGAGAGCTTGGAGCAAGGTTTCTACTAAATTTTTAAAAATAATTCTATCCAGCAAGTAAAAGCTGCTAAGAAACTTTAAATATGTGTAGCTCTTTGTAGGGTATTTTCTACAAAGTAAAGTAAGCCAGGATTAAAATTGCATTTCTTGAAAAATAAAACAAAACAAAACAAACGAACAAAAAACCCACCCCAAAAAACCAAAACCAGAATTATTAAAGAAAAAATATATAAAATAATCAAGCCATAGCTGTACTTGTAAAACACCACCAGCAGGCTGCGAATATCCCATCAGTCAGCTTTGTCAGCTTACATTTTATCTCCATGTAATTTGATATGCATTTGCTGCATAAAACACTTAAAATGTTTATGTTTATTCTACAGTGACATCATATCAAAGACTTCTTCCAGTTTACTACTTTCCAGTAGATGTTCAGTCTTACTCAAAAGCAAAATTTGTTCCCAACTGATCTATAAGAAAATTTTCTTGGAAAACTGTCTTTTTCATTTCGGAATACTTCTTCTGTCCTCCAATTATATAATCAGTAACATACGCATTGACATGAGAGATGAGAGTCAAGTGCCATTGTTAAGTAATAACAATGCTTTCAAGATAAATTTAAGATAGTGAAGGGGATATCAAATTAGAATTTTGGTTTCAAATAATTAATCTTGACAGCTTTCTCTTTCATTGTATTTTCCTACTCAAATCTATCACAACTGAAGAATGAAATTTACATATGAGGCATCTGTACTGTTAGATAGTATTAATTTGTTTTTTAGCAACCAGATGTAAATGTTGCATATGAAGAGTATTCCATCTGTTGTATCAGTGGAGGAAACCATCAGTTAGAGATATATTCCACATTTGTTAGATAATTAAAATGATGATATTTAAAATACATCACAATGATAATAAAATAGGCATTCTTAGGCTGTGTGCTATGATCAAAATAGCAATTCTTCTTTACCTGGCTATTGTAACACTTTTAAATTACATAGCTTTTGAATAATTGAACTGGTTTCTTGGCAGTTCATGTGTGAAAGTGTGCAGGCCTTTTCTTCTAATCTCCTCTTTAACAATAATAAAAGTATTTTATGTAAATAATTCATGGTTAGATATCCTCCATTCTGCTACGGATGAGCAGAAAATTCAATGTTGTGATTATCGAGGTAAGCAATTGAGTAACATTTCTTTCCAGTTTAAATGTGTCATTTCATCATGAGGTGTTTGAGAATCAAGGTGTTACATCATGCTGGCATTCCCTGGAAGATAACAAAGAAGAGTTAGATTGGTTTAAGTCTGGCTTCTTTGCTTTTGTAAAAGTAGATCCTCAGTTCATTGTCCACTACATTAATCTGCTTCTTGTCTGCAGCACAACGTTTGGTCCTATTATCCACTACACATCCATTTGGCAATTAAGATACTTCCAGTCAAGTATAATTGGCAGTATTATTTCTGTTGCTGCTGTCCTCTTTATATTTATGCTTTTGATGATCTGTAATAAATGGCAGTTGAAATTTTAATAGTCATCATTTTTTCTATGCATATGGAATAATTAGCACAATTTATATGAAGAAAAGAAGCTAATCTTTAGGCTTACTATTAATTTCAACTGGAGCATTAACAAATAAAATACAGCTTTAAGACAATAAAAAGTTTAAAAATTCAAATTTACTTTGCATGTCCATGCAATTTCATGTCATGTTTAGGTTTTTTCTTAAAATGTTATGTAAGGTTACAGACTGTTGCAAATTCCTGCTTTGTCAGGAGATTCTCTGGATAACTATTTACAACTGTATTGTAAGTACTGACAGAACCTCTTCTTGTAAGGATTTTCCAAAATGCTGCTTTTGTGTGTGTTGTCTACTTTCCTCGCTTTTGGTTTTGTTTGTTTTAATTTGGAAAACTCACTTGGGAGGAATTCTGGTGAAATGTACGATTGGCTAGTTGGCAAAATCTTGCCCTTGACCCTCAGTAGAATCAGAGAATCATTGAGTTGCCTAGGTTGGAAAGGACCTTTTAGATCATCTAGTCCAACCATCAAGATAACACTGACAAAAGCAATCACTAAACCATAACACTAAGCACTATGTTTATCCATCTTTTAAATACCACCGGGAATGATGACTCAGCCACTTCCCTGGGCAGCCTGTTCCAATGCTTAATAACCCTTTCAGTGTAAAATAGTATATAATATGTAGTCTAAACCTCCCCTGGTTCAATTTGAGGCTGTTTTTTCTTGTCCTATCACCTGTTACTTGGGAGAAGAGACCAACCCCCACCTCTCTACAACTTCTAGCCTCCTTTTCTTTAGACTAAATAACCCCAGTTCCCTCAGCTGCTCCTCATAAGTCTTATTCTCCAGACCCCTAACCAGCTTTGTTGCCCTTTTCTAGACCCACTCCAGCACTTCAATGTCTTTTTTGTAGTGAGAGGTCCAAAGCCGGGCATAGTACTCAAGGTGGGGCTTCACCAGTGCCCAGTAGAGGGGGACAAACACCATTCCTGATACAGACCAGGATGTTATGGGTCTTCTTGGCCACTTGGGCACACTGCTGGCTCATGTTCAACCAGCTGTCAACCAACACATCCAGGTCCTTTTCTACCAGGTAGATCTCCAGCCACTCTTCCTCAAGTCTGTAACATTCATGGGGTTGTTGTGACCCAAGTGCAAGAACCGTCACTTGGTCTTGTTGAACCTTATACCATTGGCCTCGCCCCATTGATCCAACTTGTCCAGAACTCTCTGCCAAGCCTTTCTACCCTCAAGCAGGTTGACACTCCCACTCAGTTTAATGTCATCTGCTAATTACTGAGTGCACTCGATTCCCTCATCTAGATCTTTAAGAAAATGTTAAAGAGGACTGGACCCAATATCAAGCCCTGGAGAACACCATGCATGACCAGCCACCAACTGGATTTAACTCCATTCACCACCACTCTTTGGGCCAAGTTCTCTAGCCTATTTTTTACCCATTGAAGAGCATTCCCATCCAAACCATGGGCAGCCAGTTTTTTCCAGGAGAATGCTGTGGGATACTGTGTCAAAGACCTTACTGAAGTCCAGGTAAACAACATGCACAGCCTTTTCCTCACGTATCAGGTGGGTCACTGTCATAGGAGGAAATCAGGAGATCTTTAAAGTTCCCTTCCAACCCAAACTATCCCATGAGTCTATGTCTATTATAGCATTTCAAATTTTAAATTATATTAACCTTATGGTACAATTAAGGAAGTCTTCCAACCCCCTTGCCCATGGCAGGGGAGTTGGAACGATGATTTTCAAGGTCCCTTCCAACTCTAACCATTCTATGATTCTATGATTCTATAAGATGCAGAAGAGATACAGAAATATTAATACTGGAGCTCTGAAATAAACTTTGCTCTCCTGTATCTCAAAGCACATATTTAATCTGATAATTATTTAGATTAACTCATGATATAATTGAGCTAGTCAGCTGTAATTGTTGAAAGCTTATTCTAATCACGAGGTTCTTGCAACAGGCCATGAGAATGAAGGGCATTTAGCAACGTGGATTCTTATTATAAGACTACAGATAAAAGCAAAGCCAATTTAAGGATACACTCTGATAGACCGATGCATATAATTTATCTTGATGGGTCTGAAACTGGCATGCAAGCATCATGCAGGAAAATTGAGAGAGGGATCATTTACAGTGACAATATTATAGCATTACTGAAATCTCCACAGATAAAAGGTAAAAAAATCTCTTGTCTAATTCAGTGAGTTTCTTGTGGCATTCTTTTTAACTGCTACATCACTCTGTAGTTCCATTGCTTTTGGTGTTGTTTCCTTCTTCAAATATTCCACTTCCACAACACACTGTACAAAAATTGCAGCTTGTTGAAAGAAAGTTGCACATTAATAACATGAGGAGGTTATTTTAGAACACTTGAAAAACTGAAGATCTTGCCTCTACTAGGTAAAAACTTGCAAACGTTCTGTTTGAAAGATTTTTAGTATATAGTTCCCTCTTTATCACACAGCTTGAGAGTCTTTCCTAAGGAAATGGACTTCAAGTAAACTGTCATTTTGCCACTGATATTCTGACACATGAGTACACATAGACACTTTCTTTGGGAGACTAAATTCGTTCTAATGTAGGCTAAAATGTCAGATGGATAAATAATCACATAAAAAACATCCTGCCCTCAGATGATAGGGTATTTGGTCATATTTTGTTTTCTTTTTATTAAACTTTTTAATATAACCTAAAAAATTCTCACATTGTTATATGAATAATTTGTGTAGCTGTGACAGCAAAGATGTTAGATTAAAAAAAGATTAGAGACTGATGGAAGAACATAAAAGACCAAAGTCTGTAATACTTGGTAATTCATTTATTATGTCTACGTGTTACTAAAACCCAATGTGTTTCATGTTACTTGTTTGATAGAGGTGTATTTATCTGCATCTCTAAAAACCAGGGTAAAAGTTACTTTAGGTAAGAAAACCAAATAAAATAAATGTTATGATCCTAGTTAACAGCAACTTCTGGCAAGATGTTCAATTCTCAGGTTGTATTCATGGATTTCTGGCTTAAAATTCATTGAAAATTCAAATGAAAGTATATTTTTAACTTTAGTTTTAAAAGGTACTTTTTTTTTTCTTCTTCTTTTCTACACAATTCCCACTGACAATTATCTCCCAACAAATATTCTGACAAAGTGTAGTTAACTTACAAATTGCCCTCTCTGGGACTGTCCTGTTTCTGTAGTTTTTTTCAAAACTAAAAGCATCTGAACAAAATGGAAAAATTTACACATTATTTTATTTAGGGAAATTCTTAAGAAACTTTGAATTTTTTCATAAGCAACATATATATTAAGATGATAGCTGTTTTGTCAGATATGACAAGTGAAGGACTTCAGGACTTTTTGAAGGTGTCCCTAACTGGTAACTTAGAAGGAAAGAAAGCCTTCTAAAATACTTTCTCACACAGTTTGTTTCTTATCATAAAATAATATACCTAAGTTTTCATGATAAGGTCTTAAGAGAAGGCTAAAAGCAAAAGCCTAAGTGGGGGATCTGCAGCATATTAGTGACAAAGATTAGAATAAAAAAATAGGAGTTTAAAAGTTGATTTGGTTTGTTTAGGCTTTTCCTTGCTTTAAAGACTATTTTCCATTAAAATTTGAAGATCCACGAAGCTACAATATTAAGTACTTACAAAGCAGAGCAAGAGGTAATTAACACTATTTACCAAAATCAAGCTCGTTTCAACTCATGGATTTGTTTTGAGTTGTTACTGACATTATTTTTTTGCATAGCTGTACTTGCAATTTCCTTTTCTTCTTTTTTACTTCTGATTATAAAAAACAACTTTTCTGACACTACGTGCTCTGCAGTGTAAATAACCAGGAGAAATACAGCTACACTTTTGATTTCTCTCCTCTCCAGCAACAGGTGGAGTACTTGGAATTCATCAGAATCTGAACTCGACTGTTTGAGATGTGTTTTTATTTATAGTTTAAAATACAGTAATTTAACCAACAAAGAGAGAACACATTTTAAAACAAATAAACAAAAGTAATATTTATCCAAGTTATTTTTGGTAGGGATGGGACTCAGTTTTGGATACACATATTTAAACTTTTTGTTTAGTTTGTTGTGTTCACATTTAGTTCTCTTTTTTGAATCAGACATCTCTGGGACTTATATATTCTGATCGCTGTAGGGCTGTGTATCAGTCTGTATTAGTAAAATGAAAACAAAGTATTTTATCCCCATGAAGAAAGCAGTCATAGGTCCTTTCCATTTTTTGCATAATATATAGGTGTACATGTTTTAATTGAAGATATAAGTGTGTATGAGAGCTTTAATTGAATACACGGGTTTATACGTTATATTTCTATATTGATATTAATTTCATCTAAAGCCTTTATTGGTTTAACACACTAAGTTATCACTGGAAGTATATAATTTCAGTTTCAGTTATTCAGTATCAAGAACGCTGTTAGTGTCAGGCATTTCAATCTGGTATTGAACGTGTGCTTTACAATTCAAAATATGAGACTTCAGTAGATCAACTTTCTACCTGTAGTTGTGCTTCAGACTTTCTATATGATTTTATGCAAGCACTGCAACCTTTCCATGACTCTCTTTTTATTTCTGCATGCAATAGAGTACTTTCAAGTGGTAGAGATTAAGTCAAATTGCCACAGCTATACTATTCACAAAAGCTGTAGGAACCTCTAATCTTTCTGGGCTGTCATAAAGACGGATCCATCTGGAATTCTATACGAACACTATGGGGTTCAGAGATGATTCAAAGTGTGATAAATTGCACATTATACCTGTGCTGAAAGAGGGTAGATTTAGATTAGATATTAGGAAGAAACACCTTCTTGTGAGGGTGGTTGCCCAGAGAAGTTGTGAAAGGCTCATCTCTGGAAGTGTACAAAACCAAGTTGGATGAGGCTTTGAGCCGCCTGATTTAGTGGCAGGTGCATTGGAAACACATGATCCTTAATTCTGTGATTCCTGGGTATCTGCCAGATTTGTTTTAAGTGTATGTAAACAAAAGGAAGCTACACAAAGAAACGAGCACTATCAAATAGAAATTCTGGAACCAGTCTTAGCCTCACGCAGGAATATTGAGTTTAGAACACAATAATTTCCTTTTACCTATGTTTGTGCAGATATGTGAACATATTAAACACTTATGTGTTTATCTACCAATAAAATATGAGTGTAGAATGCAAATGCAACACATTTAGGAATTTATATCCATATTGCTTATTATAATAAAATAAACACTAATTGTTCAGAAGATTGTAGTAGAGTTCAGGGAAATAGTTTACTTTTTAAAGCATCTCCCATGCTTTGTTTCTATAATATCTATAAATAAGAAACCGATGTGACAGTAAACACACAATATTATTGTCACACTTTAATGTTTAGTTACATTGTCTTCCAGTCTTTTCTGTTACTAAATTTGTGACCTGCATATTCATAGGTTTGGGCTTGGTTTTTTTTCCTACTGACTTCGCATTCATGATCAGAGGGCTGGAGCACATCTCCTGTGAGGACAGGCTGAGACAGTTACAATTATTCAGCCTGGAGAAGAAAGGCTCGGGGGAGACCTTATATCAGCCTTCCAGTATCTGAAGGGAGCATACAAGAGAGCTGGAGAGGCACTCTTTGTCAAGGACTGTAGCCACAGGACATAGGGTTTTAAATTGAAAGAGGGGAGATTTAGACTATACTGGAAAGACATTC
>VZTM01005799.1:33484-49425 GCA_013400555.1 Jacana jacana | reverse complement strand
CAGGATCAGACCCCTCTACTTGCCCCTGCTCACCTTTATGAAGGGGCGGATGAGGATGAAGAGTGTCCGCATGGCCCAGCCGAAGTGGCGCATGATGCTGGTGCTCACCACACCAGGGCTCAGGGCGTTGGCGATCACCCCTGCCGAGCCACACCATCAGCACCGCACCAGGAGATGGGGCTGGGGGCTACAGGGACTCCAGCATGGGCAGGGCCCTGCTCCTGCCCCAGTCCCTGCCCCCAGAGCCTGAAACCCTCATTGCCATCCCACCTGCAGCAGCAGGAGCAGTCCCAAACCCAGCCTCTGAGTTGGGGCTCCCTCATGCTCTTGGCCCCAGGGCCACCCCAGGGGATGCGGCCATTCCTGGCCAGGGCTCTCCTAGCCATGGGGGACGTGGGTGGTCCTGGGAAGCTTCTGCCAGGGCCAAGACATCTCAGCCTCATCGCGTGGCCCCTGTGCTGTGGCACAGCAGCATGGGGTGGGTGGGACAAACAGATGGCACCAGGATGCAGCCCCTTCCCAGGAACTACTTGGCACAGCATGGCATGGCTCAACCTGGCACCCACCTGTGCCCTGCAGGCGCCGTGCCAGCTCGGCGGTGAAGAGGACGTTCATCAGCTTGGTGCTGTTGTAGGCGGCGGCAGAGCTGCTGGGCCGCTCCTGCCCAGTGAGGTAGCGACCATCAGCGGTGCCCACGCTGTGCCGGAAGGACGAGACGTTGACGATGCGGGCGGGCGCCGATGCCTTCAGGAGGTCTGCACAGAGCAGGGGGTGAGTGGGGAGAGGTCCCCAGCCCCCCCTGGCCCCAGCAGCCCCCTCACTCACCCAGCAGCAGGTTGGTGAGCAGGAACGGGCCCAGGTAGTTGGTGGCAAAGGTCTTCTCCAGTCCTTCTGGAGTGATGGTGAAGGGCAGCCCTGGAAGAAGGGAGCACGAGGCACTGTGGGGCCAGGAACTGGGCAAGCATATTCCACCACAGTGGGACAAGGAGGTGGACTCCAACCAGGGCCAGGACAGGAGTGGCAGATGCCTGACCCTGGGCCCAGTACGTACCAGTGAGGCCAGCGTTGTTCACCAGCACGTCTAACCGCTTCTCCTCCTGCAGCACAGCCTGGGCGAAGGCACGCACAGAGGCCATTGAGCTGGTGTCCACCAGCCGCAGCAGCACTGCAGGGTTGCCGGTGGCCGCCCGGATCTCCTCCACTGCTGCCTGGCCCCGCTCTCGACTCCGGCATGCCAGGATAGTGCGGGCATTCCTGCGGGCCAGGTCCAGGGCCACACACTTGCCGATCCCTGCAGCACACAGCGTGACTGTGGGCTGGTTCCCACCAGGTCCCCACAGCAAGGGGTCCCTTGGGGGCAGTGCCCCCATCCCCGTTGTCCAGGCGATCCGGACAGGGTGATGGAAGAGGACTGTATCCCAGAGAGCTCAGCCACTGCCAGGAGACCACTGCTAAATCCAGGGTGCCCCAGCACTGGAGCAGGGGGGTGTCAGCAGGAGCCAGAGTGGGTGCAGTGTGGATGCATGTGGACCAGAACAAGGCAGGACAGACATCAAGAGGTGTGGGAAGGAGCTGGCAGTGGGAGGTCACCACAGCTCAGTTGGTGGCTCGACATGGGCCACGCAGGCAGGATTGCTGCCATGGGCACTGAACCCACCCAGATGCTCTGTGCCAGCACCGCTCCACATCGGTGCTACCACACAGTGGGAAACAACAAGCACCAGGGAGGGACACCCAGCACATGTGGAGTCACATTGTCCCTGGGCACACAAAGGGACACACCAACCCAGGCACACAACCTCCCCTGCACCCTGAGCCCCAAGGGTCCCAGTACCCCCAGGGCAGCTGTGCCAGCCCCAATCCCGTGCTGTGCAGCGGGACACAGGTGGGAGCAGCAACCCCATCCCTGGCACATAGCTCTGTCTCTGGCACAGCGTGGTGCCCACGGTGGCTGACAGCACGGTGGCCTGGGCTGTCAGTCATTAACTTGGCTGGGGCAGAGTCCAGCCACAGAGGCTGGCCTGGGGCTGTGGGCAAGGAGCTCCCAAGAGCCCAGCAAGGCAAAGCTGCTCCTGAACAGAGAATGCTTGCTGGGGCAGCTTGCTGGGAGCCAGCTCCTGAGCATGCAGTGCAGTGCCTAGTGGTCACTGCAGTGCAGAGGACATCTGAGGGCATCCAGTTTGAGCAGGCTGTAGGCACCAGGTGCTGGGAGCACATCATGCACATCCAGGGACCTGCCACCAACCACTCCTGTAGCCATTTGCACCACCGACACAGGGGCTGTGGTTTGGCAGCTGGAGTAGGGGGACCTGTGTTCCCTGTGGACCACCCCACAGCATTGTGCCATCATGCCATCACCCACATACATGCCCCCAGCCCCTGCTCCATCCCTGGGAAGCAAAGAGCTGCCACCTGCTGCACCACAAAAAGAGGATGGCTAGGTCTCATGTCCAGACAGGACCCACAGCCTTATCCCATGTCCTGCATCTCCCCGGCACCATGGTCCTTCACACACACACTGCCAGCTCCACCCCAACCTCTGCAGCCCATGCCACCAGTCCCCACTCACCACTGTTGGCTCCAGTGACAATCACCGTCTTGCCAGTCAGGTCGGTGGGACACTTGTGGGGGTCCCAGGTGCATTTCTTCCTGGCCCAGAAGAGCAGCCCCAGGAGTACTGTGAGCAGGAACCAGCATGGGTGGCTGCAGACACTCAGAAGCTCCATGGCTGGGACACAGGGTCTGGCTGGGGCTCTGGGGTGTGGCTGGGGGACAGAGTCCAGCTGTGGCTGGAGGTCAGCCGAGTATCTTCACCCAGCCCAGCAGCCTTGGCATGGCACAGTCTGCTCCTGCTCCCCAGGCCTCTGGGAGCAGAGGGACAGCCAGGAGGAGAGTGGCTCACTGGGCTCATACCTAGGGAGGGACAGAGCAGGCTAGAGGCTGAGCCCTGCATCCCTTGTGCCACCTCAGGGCTGCTTGCCCACCCTGCTCCCAAGGTCTGCTGGTGCAGAAGGGGTGATGCCCACCAGGCAGCCCGAAGATCCCTGTCCCACAGCACCGGGACACTCGGTCGTGAGCAGGGGCTGGGAGCCACATCCCTGCAGGAGCAGGGGCCTGCTAGAGAGGTTTATAAGGTGGAGGGCAGCCCCAGTGAGGAACCCTGGGGTGTTGTTCTGCACCCGGAGCACATGGGGATATGGAGGAGGCTGCAACCTGGGGGTGGCTGCATAGTGGGGTGGGCGTCCTGGCAGATCCTCGCTCACTCTATCCTGCCAGAGCAGCCCTGACTCAAGGTCCCTATCCTCCCAGCCAGGCTGGCAGCCTAGGAACACAGGCATGGCCCTGCCCTGGGCATGGTCCAAGCCGGCCCCTTCTGGGGACTTTAGCAGCTCAACCCAGGAATGGACCCAGCTTTCCTGGGGCTCGCACAGCCTCTGAGCCTCTGACGCTGGATGAGCACCACTGGCTCTAAACTACGGTTGGACTCAATGATCTTAAGGGTCCTTTCCAGCCTAAATGATTCCATAATTCTATGCCGCTGCTGTTCCCTGGACACATGGCCTTGAAAGCCTCCAGCATTTCCCTGGCTCCTGCCCTGGCTGAGCTGTCCCTGAGCTCAGCTGTCCCTGACCATCACCCCATACTGTCACAGCCAAAAATGGGTTCTTTATAGAAAAGGAAAAAAAAAAAAAAACAAACAGGATGATTGTGCAACCAGAGCACTATTGGAGCTGGCAAACAGTCCTGTGGTGGCTTGACCCCACCAGATTTGGTGGCTTTGGGTGCAGGGAGCAAAGCTGGGGCCACCCACTGGGGCCACAGCCAGGCTGGGCTGCACAGGCAAAGTGGCTTGGAGGCAGCCATGCCACCGAGGGCAGTGAGCTGGGACAGTGCTGCAACCCGGGGACACGGGGCAGTGGCAAACTCCAGGGAAAGTTCATGCATTCGAGCCACACGGGTATTTCACCCCACCAAATCCCTTCCATTTCTTGTTTGGTGGCAAATCAGCTGCAGGGTATGTGGGTGCACATGGTTACAAGCTGAAAAATGCCCTGTAGGCTGTGGTGTGACGCGTGACTATCTTGGGTGCTGCCTGCCTGGGCAGTGTGCTGGTGGGCAGCCCAAAAGTACAGGGTGCCCCGGCTCACACGAACTTTCCTTCATATCTTGCTGATGACTGTTTCTTCCTCACCTCCTCTCCAGCAGCAGCGGGGATCTGTGAAGATTGAGGAGTCAGCAGCCATTTGGCCACTCCAAATGGCTCCATTCCCACAGCCAGCATGGGGCAGGGGCAGGGATGGTGGCTTCATGGGCTGGTATGAACTTTGGTCCCAGCCCCGCATTCCAGTGCAGCAACTCACTGGCTTGGTGGTGTGAGAGAGGCAAGGCTGTTCTTCAGCAGATGATGAAAGCCAAGTGACAGAAACCTCTTTATTTTACTTCTGTTTTCGCTAGCAGAGTTTGCAAAGGGCACTGAGCTCCTGGCCTTGCCGAGCAGCCAAGAGAGCCTACGCTGCCCTGTGGTGCTGCATCGGGGCCCTGCCCTTCCCCGGGTCTGGCACTTGCTGCGGTAACTTGTGGGGATGCAGGGTCAGGTGGAAATGTGCTGAAAGCCATGGGCGAGGAGCCCACCTGGGTTCTCCAGGAGCCTGAGTATCCAGATGCTGCGCTGAGCTGCGGAGCCGTGGAACTGCTGGAGCTGGTTTCCCAGCTGATCAACTCCAGGATCAAGGGCCAAATAGGCAGGTCTGCTCCCTGGGGTGCCAGGGTGTGGAAGCCCACAAGGCACCATCAGCTTCCCGCAGTGCCACAGCTCCTGCCCAGGGTGGTGGCTGCCTTGCAGAGCAGAGTCACGGCACCTCAGGAGCCTGGAGAACCCAGCCTGGCTGTGCCCTCACATTGGGGCTGTCGTGAGCATGTCATGGGAAATGTGTAGGACACAGTGGGGAGCCAGGCAGGACTGCCTGGGTGATGGGGAAAGGGGAGGGGGAGCTGGCACCGAGTAAGGGGGTTAACCCCACACACCACCCAGGGGCCCTAGGGCAGTGGGGGGTTTGTGTGCTGCCTCCAACACTCTTCATCGCCTGTGACCTGCCTGGCCACAATGGCTGGTAAGGGCACGGTGGGGCAGATGGGTCTCAGGTCCCACTTGGCCTCCCCTGTCTCCTTCTCCTCCTCACTGTGCTCAGGGATGCAGAGCCCACGCTTCACGCTGCTGCCCCATCTAAGGGTCACGCCAGGGGCCAGCTGAGCAGAGTCCAGCAAGGAGCCAAGCTGGCGAGGCAGGGAGCTGGGGGGCTGTGGGGACTCGGGGAGGGCCAGCTGGAGCTCTCTGTGCCCTGTGGCAGCCACCCCCCGGGACCTGCCCAGTGCCAGTCCCAAGCTGCGCCCGTGAGCACGCTGGGAACCTGCCAGTGGCATGGTCTCTGCTCCTGGGTCCAGCACCTCCACCTGGGGCCTGATCCAGCGCTCGGGCCGGCGGCCAGGGCTCAGCCTGAACACCCCCAGAACGTCGCTGGTCCCCTCTTGCTTCACCCCTATGCTGCACCGGAGGCTCCCTGGTTGTATCCTTTCCATGGCGATGCGGGAGGGAGGTGACAGCAGTGGCTTGCAGCTGCTGGCCCTCGCCACGCTGCCCCCCACCACATCCCCACGGGATGACTGTGACAGATGACATCCCCGCTCTGGCTGCCCTGGTGGCTCAGTTGGGCCCCGGGGAGCTGGTGGCCTGGCTGGGCTGAGTGGGGCTGGCTGAGGCAGCCAGGGCCGGGCCTGGGCCTGGGGAGGTTTTCCCCCAGGGGACTGGGTATCGATGACCCCTTTGTCTGGCACCAGCTCCAGGTGGGATGTCCCTGGCACAGGCAGGACTGTGCTCGTGGTGGTGATCTCATCAGGAAACAGGGGCTGTGCCATGGGAGCTTCAGACTCAGCTGTTGCTGTGGGTTCCTGCTTTCTGTGCTGGTACGGGGGCTCCACACCAGAGACCTGCCAAGGAGAGGACAAAGGGGTGTGGGCCAGGGCTGCCACAGTGCCTGGTGGGGGTGACTCAGTGCTGGCAGTGCTGCCCCCCAAAGCTAGCACTGACAGTGGGTGCAGCCCTGTCCCCCCTCAGTGTGCAGGAGCTGTGTGGCTGCTGCTCCTCACCCACAAGAGGTCAGCACTTGGCACCACGGTGAAGTGAACCATCCCAGCAATAACCACACACCTCACAGGGCTGCCCCAGAGAGAAAGCCAGAGCTCCCCATTCACCCCTGCCCAGGTGTGCCCCTCCTTGTACAGCACAGAGTCCCTGGGTGGTGTTCGGAGCAGGCTGTGAGGTACCCAGAGGACCCTCACACACACCAGGACCAAGGGGTCAGTGGGTGTCCCATGACCCCAGAGCAGCCCAAGCTCAGCATGGGGTTCACTCGCCCTGGACTCACACACAGGGGAAGGCATAAGCTCAGCTGCCAGGGGCCACACCATGGTTTTGTGACCCACCTCACCTTTCCGGGGCATGGGGACAGACGGGTATACTGGACAGGAACGGAGCCCTGCGCCCAGGAGTCCATGGTGCAGGGCTTGGGTTCCTCATCCTCCTGCCAGGTGCCATCTCCATCAGTGTCCATCTCCCCTTCATCCCGTGCCAGGAAGCGCCACTGGACAATCTGCAGGAGGGCATCCTGCACCTTGCCCACAGTGAAGGGCACGCACTGTGGGCAGAAACAGGGCTGAGCCACCCACCCTGCCCTCCTCAGCACCCTGCACCCTCTGCTCTGCCCCCCCACAGAGCTGGGGCTGTGAGGGACCCACATTTGCCCCCAAAGCGGGGCTTGGGCATGCTCACCTGCTGAGCCACATAGACTTTGCAACACTCCTCCATCACACGGCCCAAGAGCTCTGCGAGGATGTCCCCGATGTCCTCATCCCTCTTCTCAGCCCTGAGCAGGGAGAGCCATTCCTCCTCAGACAGGCGCCCGGGGACAATGTCAGCTCGGGAGACGGTGATGGTGGGTGGCCGGGACTTCTCCCCACGTGACTTGGAGGTGGCTGCCCGCTCACGAGGGGTTGTCTTCTGCAGGGAGACACCACAGCCCTCAAAGCTCCTGCCTCTCCTGCAGCCCAAGGCACGGTAACACCAGAATGGCGCCAAGACCATGCTGTTCCTGGGACGGATACAGCCCTTGGTCCTTCTCAGTTTGAGAGGGACCAGAAATAAGAACACACACGCAAGCGACTCGGAGGGTTCTGCTTTTCCAGGCCCCTGGCTGCAATACTGGGGTACAGGAGGAGCCGGGGGAGCCCACATGTCCCATCTCATGGTGGTGGCATCTCTGACATGGAGTCCCAGCACTCCCCACGGCACCCCCCACCATGTAACTCAACTCTTCCCAGCACACCCTGATGTACCCCAGTACATCCCAGTACACCTCTGCACATCCCAGCACACCTCTGCACATCCCAGCACACCCCAATATACCCCAGTACACTCCAACCCCTCCCTAATAGATCTCAGCTCATGCCAGCACACCCCAGTACATTCCAATATACCTCAGCATGCCCAAGTACACCCTGATACATGATGCGTTCCAGTGCATCCCAGCTCATTCCAACACACCCCAGGACATCCCAATGCACCCCAGCACACCCCAGTATATCCCAATATACCCCAGCATGCCCCAGTACACCCTGATACATGATACGTTCCAGTGCATCCCAGCTCATTCCCACACACCCCAGCCCACCCCAGTATGCCCCAGCTCCTCCCAACCGCCCCTCGCTCCCCTGGCCCGCTGTGACCCTCCCCGGGGCGCCTCCTAGCCCTCCGGGCCACAGCCCCTTCCCCACCTCGGCCATCCCGCCCCATGGCGGGAGGCGTCCCTGTCTCCACGGCAACGCTGGCCCCACCCCTCGGCACGCAGCGCACGGCGCCGTCCTCGCTGCGTCATCACGCTACGACGCCGTCTCCATGGCTGCGGCCGACAGCGAGTGAGAGGGGAAGGAGCGGTGATGGCGGGGGTCCCGGGAGGGCAGGACGGAGGGAACGTCCCTGAAGGGGAGCCCAGGGACGGGGGAGAACCCAGGGACGGGGGAGAACCCAGGGACGGGGGAGAACCCAGGGACGGGAGGGCCGGCGGCGGAGGGGGCTTCGGCGGGGCTACGGGGAGGGCGCTGTGGCCGGGCCGGCCTTGAGCCTCTGCTGGGGGTGTGCGCGGCCGATGTCCCTGGAGCTGCCCCGTCCCCCGCAGGATGTACCGCAAGGAGAAGAGCATCCAGCTGAAGAGCAGCAGCGCGGCGCTGTACAACAACCTGAGCGTGCTGCGCCTGCCCGGCAGGCAGCTCGCCTGCTTCAGCACCGTGCACGGCCCCAGCCTCAACGTGGTCAGCGCCGCTGCCGATGGACTCGGTTTCTCCCACCGCCAGCTGCAGGCAAAAGAGGGTGGGATGGCCGTCAGCACCTCCATCCTCACCCAGGTAGAGGCAGCGTGTCCACACCTCTTCTTGGGCCACCAGGTCCTTGGTGCTGGGTTGTACAGCTCAGGCCCTGCTTGGCAGAGCCTCCTGTGGGTAGAGCGAGCTGGCAGGCTCATTAGTTGCTGTCTTTCTGCTGCTGCCACCCTTCCATCACCAGGAGGGGTGTGACATGCAGAAACTGTTTAGACAGCTCTGCTTCTTCCCTGACAGCGTAACGGGAAGCAGACTCCACAGCCTGGGCCATAGAGTGCCCCGCTGCCTCCAAAGTGGGGCCAGAGCAACACCGTAAACCAAGAAATGGTTCTCAGTGTGGTTGCATAGGAGGTGACAGGGAGGGACAGCTGCACAGAGCACAGACACTGGGTTGGAGGCATTGCAGGGCTACCAGCAGGTTTACTGGGGCTGGTGGGAGTAGGACGGGTAGTGGAAGGGGTGCTTGGTGTTTGTCGTGACATCATCTCTCAGTTGTTGCTTTCCCTTTCTGTGTGCTGTCCTCTGCAGGGTGTGTTGGCCTAAGCAGAGGTCTGTGCTTTAATGCCAGCCTGCTCTAATGTGGGCAGATGAGACCTGTTGACCACAAGGCCCAAACGGGCCAATGGCCAAGCACAGGGAGGAGGCAGTGGAGGTACAGAGGGGAGAGGAACGGCCTTCTTAGCTGAGTGTGTGTGGCTGTAGAGCCACCAGGACAGATGCAGGAGTCCACAGTGTCCTAATTACAGGGAGGGACAGAGGGAAGAAGCCTCCCAAAATGGTTTGTGAGACCTTGGGGAGGTCCCCAAGGACAGCAGGGACTCATGACAGGAGCCAGAAACACACACACCTCTATGGGTGACTGCGGACTGTCCCTCCCCTGGAAGATAGGAAGGACTTTTGTCTTGTCATCCCTCCCTGGACTCCTGCTGAGCTGCCTTTCTTTCCAGGCTGCTTGGTGTGTCCTGCCATCACGGGTCCTGCTGGTGCTGACCTCTCAGAAGGGCATCCAGGTGAGGTGTTTTTCTGTTGAGGGTGAGAAGCAAAGTCACAATGCTGGGAGGATGAGCTTGCTGTAGGGACAACTGGGCTGCTAGGGACATGGGGGAACCCTCTGGAGGTCCTGCTGCACATCCAGAGAGCTGTCACTCTCTTGGAGACCTCTCAGAGCAGCAGTTGAACCTGAAGCCATAGGAGAAACTTCACCACCATCGTGGGTCTCATCACCCTATTGCTTTCTCTCTCCAGATGTACGAGTCTGATGGCTCCATCATGGTTTATTGGCACGCACTGGACGTCACGGAGCATCCTCCAGGTAAGTTGCATGGTGGGAGCACAGCGAGGAGCCCCACAGACCCTTTACCTGCTTTTCTTTCCCGGATGTGTATGATTTCTGTAGTGCAGCCCAGTTTCTCCTGGCTTGGAGACCCCCAACAGCCTTGCTCCTGGACCTGGTTAGGATCGAGCCAGCACAGTCCTTCGCAGCAGCTTAGCAGAAGGGTCTGGAAGAGGTCATAGCATCACCCTGACTCCTCAATCCTGGCTCAGCAGGGGCCCGAGGGAGCTGCAAAGGGGCTTGAAGGAACTCACTGTGGCAGCTTCAGGACTAGCCCTAAAGATGAAACTCGAATGGGCATCCTGGTGTCTCACACCACTGCACTGGTGTTGCAGTTCCTGGGAGCTGCCACAGGTTGTGACCAGCTCTTGGTTTCCTCTCAGGACAAGCAGTGTTTGCTCGAGGGATCGCTGCAGCTGGCGGACGCTTCGTCTGCGTGGGTGAGCCCAAGCCGGGAGTTTGGGGAAGGACGAGAAGGGAGGGTGGTGCTGAGGAGGGGTGTCACTGGAGGCCAGGGACGCTGTAATGATGGGATCAGCTGAAGGGGCTGGGTCAGCCTTGGAGCTGCTCTGTGGGATTGTCTGTGCTGAACAGAGGGGCAGGTCTGGGAGCAGAGACTGTCAGGAGCATGTAGGCAGTGAGGAGCATGGCTGCAGGCATGGTGGGAGCTGGAGGCTTGCTCCCAGGCTGGAGTGGGACAAGCCCACACTGATACCTCCTCCATCTCCTCTGCAGGGACGTCTTCTGGGCTGGTGCTGGTGTTTGACATCCCCCCCAAAGGGACAAACATCACAGTGAGCGAGGTCCTGGAGCAGCATCGTGACGCCATCACCGACATTGCAGCGGAGCTGGGCCAGGCTCCTGTACGTGTGGGGTCAGCCCTGTCAGCAGTCACATGGGCCACAGGAGCTGGTGGGGTCCCTGGTGCTGGGAGCGGGGGCAGCAGTGGGGACTTCAGCTGTCCCCTCAGCTCCACAGCTTTCTCAGGAACGCCTTGCAGGTGTTGGCTCTGGAAAGCTGAGGTTTACCCAAGCCCTGGCTGTGGCTGAGCCAATCCCAGGGTGTAGGCCCTCACCCTGGGAGCCGGTGCTCTCTGTGGCCAGCCCAATCCCTGCTGCAGGCAAGGTCTGGGGGGGTTGTGATGTGGTAGAGCTGCCCCAGAGCTGGCTGTTCTCCACAGTGCAGGAGAGCGAGTGGCTCTGCCTTCACCAGAGACAGGGGCTTTTCTGTCTGTCTCTGCCTGAGGGGGATTTCCCACATTTGAGGTGGCTTGGGATGGCTGGTTCCTCAGCCCACACTCCAGAGAGCCTGTGAGCCATCCTACTGTGGCTTAGTGTGGCATCTTGAGGCAAGGAGAACTGGAGTCAAATGTAGTTTAAAATGCTGCACTCTTCCACTGTGGTATTTCAGGGCTATTCCCTTTGATTCCCAGGCAGCTGGGAGCAGCCACCATCCCAGTTTCCATCTGTGTTCAGTGGGTCTCCACCTCCTTAACACCTTGGTCTTCACGTTTCTGAGGTGACTAAACCTCAGTCCTGGTCACCCAGGCTCTGGGAACACAGATGCTGGAGCAGAGAGGGGAAACAAAGGTGGTGCAGGATCCACACACACAGCGTGGCTGTGTCCCAGAGTGCCCCATGATCTTCAGGGTACATGCTGGAGCACAGAAGAGCTATTGAAGCTAAAGTCCAGTTGTGGTACAAGAGCAGATGAGCAAAATTGGCCATGAGTAAACCCATGCTAAAGTTAAAGCCTCTGCCATTAGAGCAGCACGTTACTGCAGCAGACCCTCCCTGCGGGAGTGCAGTGAGAGGAGGGCACAGGACATGTCCTGCCCATGTGTCTGGAGCCATCCTGGGATGCTGGCTGCTGGGACAGGACCCTGCTTCTCCTCCCCAAGCCAGGCCTTGGGGTGCTGGCATCTAGGGGGATGAGGAAGCCGAGGTCAGAGCTGTGCCTTTGCACTAGCTGAAAGGACAAGCCTTTCCCCCTTGCAAGTGGAGG
The DNA here is from genome assembly GCA_013400555.1 of Jacana jacana. Lineage (NCBI taxonomy): Eukaryota > Metazoa > Chordata > Aves > Charadriiformes > Jacanidae > Jacana > Jacana jacana. The sequence goes on along the minus strand of VZTM01005799.1, from coordinate 37,661 downwards.
GAGATAACCAGCTCAAGCTGTCAGTGGTACTGGTGACCAACCTTTCTCGTGGCAGATGAGATAACTTCACCTGATTACAGAGCACAGTCTGGGATTGGGATGGGGCTTCCTTCAGCTCAGCTCACTTCGGTTGACATCTTTGCAGATGCGCTAATTGGCTTCTTCATTATTGGCTGCTTTCCTCCTAACAAGGACACTTTCTTATACTTTCTCTAATTAGTTACTTTTAACTTTCTCTGTATTTGGGACTCCCCTGAACAATTAATTGCTTAGAACCAGTTTCCAATTAGCCTGGATATGGAGCTTGTTTACGTGAAAGCTGTTCTGTCATCTGCAGAGACTGTCCTCTAACGTGCCAGTCTTGGACTCTGCACCAGGGTTTGTTAAAGGCTTTTGAGCAGGCGGGATACGGGGCCCGGTGTGTGGAACCCCAGGTGCCCGTAGGGTGAAGAGCGTTGGGACTGGGGCGCAGAGGGAGGGGATGCAGTAATTCTTCCTAGAAATTTTTCTTACCCCGTGTGTAATTAGCGTTGCCCAACACGAACGTGTTTAAACCGAAGTGCCTGTGTGTGATCCCAGCCCAGCCTTGCTTGTTCACAAAAACGTGTCAGCAGTTTCTGGGAGCTGTTAAACTTTAAGCCTGTTCTTCTGCAGGCTCTGGCTTTGCTTTGCAGCAACTTTAGCAGCTCAGGCAACTGGGGCAGCAGAAACCTTCTGCCTGGTGTGAGTCAGCTGCTGCCCCACGAGTGGTGCCAGGGCGGAGGCTGACCCATCTCTGCTTCACAGGATGGGGCTGGTGACCTGGTAACTGCTGATGACTCTGGGACCCTCTGTGTCTGGAGCTCAGGAGAGGAGTTCACCCTGCTCAGCAAAATCCCAGCCTTTGGGTAAGCCTGAGGGGTGAATGGAGTGACACAGTGGGGTGGTGGCGTTGGACATCCCTGGCCAGACCACATCAGTGTCTCACCATGGACAGAGGGGTGGCAGGAGAGGGACACCCAGCACCAGCCCCCAGCACGCAGGCATGCAGCTGAGAGGGGAGGAGGTGAAATGTGCCCCTGTCCCCAGCTGCACCTGCTCCTCTGTGAAGCTGTGGAATGGGGTGGTGGCTGCTGGCTATGGAAACGGGCAGATTTGGCTGTATGAGGCGGCAACGGGCCTCCCACGCGCTGAGGTCAACGCTCACGCTCGATGGATCTACGCACTGGACCTGGCACCAGAGACAGGAAAGGTATGGCTGGCTGGCTGGCTGCTGTGGGGCAGTAGGAGGCATCCTGCTTTGGCATCTCACTGGCCAGGACCGTGGTGGCCTGCAGATGGCCAGGCAGGGGCTGCCCCATTGTCCCAGCACAGGGAGAGGCTGCCCCCCTGGCATCCCTCCTGCCTCCCGTTCCTCACAGCCTCTGTCCCCGCTCCCTTTGCAGCTGCTGTCAGGTGGAGAGGACTCCTTTGTTCATGTCTGGAAGCTCAGCAGGAACCCAGACACCAATGATGTCGAGGTGAGTCTGGGCAGTGGCAGCCCTCAGTGGGGAGCATATGGCAAGTACACAGCGCTCCAAGCTGTCACTGCCCCATGGGGCCATGGCACAGGGGCTGTGGCACAGGTGCTGCTCTGTCCTGCAGCCTCCAGCAAGGCACCATGGCCATGGAGAGGGGCTCACTGCTCAGGTGAAATCTGGCTGGGCCCAGTCTGAGCTGCCATGGGGCAGCACAGCTCTTCTCTTTCTTCCTGCTCATGATACCCATTCCTGTCCTGGACTGGTGGAGGTACAAGCCAGGAACGCTGCTCTGTCTGACCAGGATATGGTTCCTCTGCTCCTGAAATGACAAGCTTGAGCCATGGCCCACTGGCCCAGCCACATGCCCATGGCCTCTTGCCTGCCTGTTGCCACACAATAATTCCTCTGCAGGCAGGCAGGCAGGGACCCGAGGCAGGTCCCTGGTTTTCTGGCTGTGGTGGGTTGTACTTTACTCAGTCTGTGCCACTATTCTGGCTCTTCTCCCCACTGCAGATCGAGCACTGCCACGCTGAGTGTGTGACAGACACCCAGGTCTGCGGTGCGCGCTTCTGTGACCCTGAGGGAAACTCCTTCGCTGTGACTGGCTATGACCTGAGCGAGATATTCCGCTACGGACAGGCGTAGGCTGCGAACTCAGGCACTGTAAGCAAAGGGGGTTCAGTGCAGCCCCCCAGCTTTTGCTCCATGGGGCCTGGGTAGCAATGGCACAGGCCTTGTGCCCGCAGTAGGGTGGAAACCCGAGTGTAGGTGGAGCTGAGTTAGGATCCCCTTGTTCCCAAAGCAAACCTGCCCTGGGCATGGCATGTCCGTGCATGGGGAACACGGGCTTGGAGCTGCTCTGGCTACACAGACCAGCCCTGTGGGTCCCTTGGGCCAGGCGTTGTCCTCCCGCCTGCCCCTCCAGCCCTTCCTGGAGGGAAGGAGGCAGCAGAGGCAGCATGACTGGGAACAGAACCGGCTTCCCTCTTCCCAGCGGCAGCTCTGGCTCAGACGGGAGGGGTTCCAGGACAAACCTGTGTTACATGCTGCTCCGGCCAGGAGAGCCTCGGGATCTGGTCCCAGCTGGGGCTGCGGTGCCTCATAGGTGCAGCACCCATGGAGCCTCCCTCCCCTGAGGCTGCAGAGTTACCTGGAAGGAGGAGAGGAGCCTCTTCTCCTCAGGGAGCTGTGAGGACAGGCAGGTCCCCATAGGACCTTGCATCCCCAAGGCTGCTTGCCAGATGTGTGGGGTCGCAGCTGTTCTCCTGGGCTGGAAAGGGGAGAGGCAGCTGCACTGTGCTCACTGCCAGGACACTCCAGGGACAGTCCCACACTGCTGCCGTGCTGTCCCCCTGCTCCATCCCCCATTCTTGCCCTGTGTCCCCTCCAGCTGGCCTTCTGCCTCAGTCCCTTCCCCCAGGGACTGACCTGCCCCAGTCCTCCTGTCCCATCCCTTCCCATAGCCAGCAGCTGATGTGGCCTCAGGGACGAGCTTGGCGACTGGCTTCGCTCCCAGGGCCCTGCAGACATGGGGTGCATGGAGGGCATCAGCCCTGGCTCCGTGGGGGGAGCTCAGCCCAGAACAGGCCCTGGGGGAAGGGGAAAGAGCTGCCGACCAGAGGCTGCCCCCCTACCCCTTCCTGCTATGCTGCAGCAAGGGCTCCAGCTGCCCCCTGTGCTGCCCAACACCAAGCTATGGGGCACAGATTGTGTCCCCCAGACATGTTTCCCCAAAACACATCCTCCCTGCACCCTCTGAGGTACGAGTCAGTCCCCTGCCATGTACTATTCCCCAGCTCAGCTGTGGGTCAGGATACCACACTCCTGTATCCCACCCTCATCTGCCATGTACTCTCCACCCATGATAAAAACACCTGACTGAAGCCACCCCCCGTCCCGTGTCACTCCTTCTGGTGTGGGGAGGAGGGAGGTAAGTGCCAGGCACTGCGGGGGAGAGAGAGCAGAGTCCAGGCCCGTTACAAAATGCTTTATTAAAGGTTAAAAACGCCGATGCTGAGAGGCATGGGCAGCCCCGCTCAACAGTGCTGGGGCGGCTTGCGGGGGGCAGGGAGCCCGAGGGCCGGTGTGCTCATGGGGTGGGGGTAAAAAAAGTGTAAAAACAGTTGTGCAGTTCAACCCAGGGACCCTGGGACCCCCCAGGCTGGGGATGATAGCCCTCAACACTGGGCCATACCCTTGCAGGGGCATGTCCAAGGCACAGAGATGAGCTGGGGAGGGGAGTGTGTGAGCTGCCCTACCCCAAGACAGGAGCAGCTCCTACAGCCACATAAGCACCCAGGGACCCCAGGGACCCCCATGCCCACCCCCCCCTCCCGTCCTGAACCCCACTCACAGCTTGGCCCCCCCCCCACCTCTGTCGGAGGGGGGAAAATACAGCACCAGAGAGCCCTTCCCGGGGGAACACCCCGGCACGGGGTGGGGGAGCCCCTTGGGAGGAGGAGGAGGCCAGCAGAGCCCCCAGCTCCTTGCCCACCCCCAGCCCCACAATACTGCTCGGTCAGAGGTAGCACCAGCGTTGGCTGGGGCGGAGGGGGCCCTGCCGGCACAGCACGGCTCAGCGTGGCCAGCCCCGCTCCTGCACCGGGGAAAGGCACAGTGGGACGGCGGGGAGGACAGGCCTTGACCCAGCGAGGGGCGGACGGCAGCGTCTGTACACA
>VZTM01005799.1:11142-24097 GCA_013400555.1 Jacana jacana | reverse complement strand
GGTCCACCGTCGCCGCCGGGCTGGGAGCGGTGCGGCCGCCCGGGGCAAGGCACAGCCGGGGGTGGGGGGGCTACACCGCGGGCTGCCCCAGGGCCGGGAGCAGCACCGGGAGAAGCACCGGGAGAAGAGAAGCCGAGCCCCAGCACCAGCTCCTACCGCCAATTCCTGGGTGGGCAGGGGCTGGGGAAAGGGCCAGGGGGCACCCAGGGGTGCTCGGGGCAGTCCAGGACCCCTTCCCGGCTGCACCCCACTCCTGGAGGGCAGTGTGCGGCTGTGCCCCCCACCCTACCTGGGCTGGACCCAGGGGAAAGAGAAGTTCTGCCTTCTCCTGGGTGGTGGGGGTCCCATGACTGTCCCATGCCGTTGCCAGGGGTGATGGCACCTGGGCTGTGCCAGCCCCCATGGCTGCCCCTCGCCTTGCAGCCCTGAAGCGACACACTGGGCTTGGCCCCGAGGCCACTGGCCACCCAGGCACTGCCCTCTGCCCCCTGTCCGGGCCAGGGTGCTGCTGTGCTGGAGCTTGACTGGCCCAGGGCCAGGGCCTGTTCCTTCTGCCAGCCAGACCTGCTGCGTGCAGCCAGCATGACGTGCCATGCCATGCCGTGTTGCGCCCTGCCTTGCTGTGCCATACCTGGTCGTGCCATGCCCTTCCATGCCTGGCTGTGCCACGCCACGCCACGCTACACCATGCCGTGTCATGCCATGCCATGCCATGCCATGCCATGCCATGCCCTGCCTGTCCCACTGTGCTGTGCCATGCCCTGCTATGCCACGCTGCATGCCCACTCCCAGAACTGTGCCATGCCGTGCTGTGCCGTGCTGTGCCGTGTCCCAGCCGGCATGGAGCGCAGCGTGCCGCCACATGCGCCTGTAATCGGAGCCATGTGGAGACAAAGAGGCAGCAGAGCTGTCGGGGAATGACCAGCGAGGGCCTTTGCCAGCGAGGGGTCCTCGGTCCCCCAGCCCCAGGCAGGAGACCCTGGTGGGGACAGGGGCTGCTTCCTGCCTCTGGGGAAGCAGGGAGAGGACAGGGCCGGTGGGGGTCTCCGTTCCTGGGTCTGCCTGGACAATGGAGAGGGGTCCCAGGCACCTTGTGAGGTGCCAGCCCGGTGCTGGGAGGTGCCAGCAATGCCCCAAGGGGCTTGGGAAGGGGACAGCCCCGGGGGCCAGAGGGGGCCGTGCTGCTGTGGCACTTCCCGCGGCCCCATTGTCCCCAGGGCGGATGCTGCTGGCGGCACTTCCATGAATTCAGCCTGGGCAGACAGCACGGGGGAGGGGGGGCACAGCAGGGGGCACAGAGGGTGTCCCCAGCTCAGCAGATCCCCAGGCTGCTCCCCCCAGTTCCCTCAAGCTCTCCCCGGGGTGGTTCCTGGCTTCCCCAGGAGAGTGACCGCTGCTGGCCCCACTGCCCTTGCGGGGAGCAGCTGCCAGCCAGCACTGCCCGGAGCGGGTTGGTGGCCACTGCCTGCCACAGCCAGGGACGTTCAAGTGGCCAAGCTACCTGTTGTGGGTGACCTTGCAGGGCCAAGGGCAGGTGCCTGTGCTGTTCCACTGCCCCTCCAACCCTGACCCTCCTCCCCTCCCTGCCCCCCAGGGCCGTCTTTGGCTATGAGAAGCACCATGACCTCAAGCTCCTGGACTCTGGAGGTAACAGGGGAGCAGTGCCGAAGCAGGGGGTGGGGGTGCCAGGGGCTGCCACTGTGTCAGCACCTCCCAACCACCCCCTTCTTGTAGCTGGGGGCCCAGATGAGCTGGCCGAAAAATTCTCCACCACGAGCATCATGTATGGCCTGTGCCGCATCCAAGACCCCAGCACAGGCGCTCACCGCATCGTCCTCATCAACTGGGTGAGCTCAGGGCTTGACCAGGGAAAGGTGGAGGGCTCTAAGCATCCTACCCTTCCACCCATGGTCCCGGGAGACAGGGACATGGCACAGGGTGCCAGCCTAAGCGGTGTGTTCTGATGGCAGGTCGGGGAGAAGGCACCGGAGTCCCAACGTGAGGCATGTGCCGGGCATCTGCCCACCATCAGAGGCTTCTTTAGGGTGAGCTTATGGGGGGCATGGGACTCATTCCCCAGTCCTGTCATCCCCCCCTGCTTTGGGGTTTAGGGGTCTGAGGACTGGGTGCCATGCCCCCTCATGTCCTCCCCCATCCCAGCCAGCCCCGACCTTTGCTTGCTGCGCTGGGTGCATTCCTGGCTCTGCTGACTCAGACGCTGCCGTTCCCAGTTCCCAGCCTTGGCCGACAAGCTGGGGCTGTGGTTGGGCTCCCTGCCCTCCCCAGCCGGATCCTTTCCTTGCTTGGTGGGATCCAGCTCCCCCTCTGCTCCCATGTCCCAGCCCCCGGAGATCCAGCTGGGTCCTATATCTGGATCCAGCTCCACATCTGGATCTGGCCCCACATCTGAATCTGGCGAGCGCGTGCAAGGGAATGGCGCCAGGATTCCCTGGGGAGGCTGCAAATCTGTCCCATGGGGGGGCTGTGGGTGCTCAGAGGGGGGGATGACGCCATCCCGTCTCGGCGGCAGGAGGCCAGCGTGGTGCTGAGCGCCCGCCACACTGAGGAGGTGACACAGGAGGGGCTGAGCCGAACGCTGGCAAAACTGGCCCCTGCCACCGCCCCTGCCCTCACCAGGAGGCTGCCCCCTCCGGATGCCCAGGAGCTGGTGGTGAGTGGGGGGTCCTGGCGGGTGACATGCCTGCAGGGATGGCAACCAGCCGGGAGGGCAGTTGGTGGGGCGATGAGGCTCTCACCCACCCTTCCCGGTGCCATCCTGGGGTCCCTGTCTGGGGGAGTCCCCAAGGGTGTTGCCCTAGAGACACAGAGACACTGGCTTGGTCCCCACAGGGCACCAACTACCGCAAGACCAACCCAGCGCTGGAGATCCGCCGGACCAAGCGGGACTCCTTCTGGGCCCAGGCTGAGGTGAGGGGCAGGTGGGCATGGGTGATGAATGCATCCCCAGTGTCACACCCCCCTGCTCCCCCCAGAACCCCTGGGACCAGGGTTGTGGCCGCTGGCTTGGGCAGGGTGGGTGGCTGGGGGCTGAGATCGGTGGGTGGGGGTCTCGGTGCTGAGCTCAGTGCCGAGTGTGGTGAGGGTCCCGGTGCTGAGCGTGGTGCGGCTGCAGCGCGAGGAGGAGCAGCGCAAGGAGGAGGAGCGGCGGCGGGCGCTGGAGGAGCGCAAGCGCTGGGAGCGGGAGCGGATGGAAGAGGAGCGGCGGGAGGCGGCCGAGCGGGAGCTCCGCTTCAAGGAGAAGGAGCGGATGATCGAGGAGCAGCGGTGAGGGCCCATGAGCCCAGTCCACGCATGGGTGCCCACACTGAGACCCGCAGGCCCCGCACCCCACAGTACTATGACCCAGTACCCAGACCCCTATCAATGCTCTCACCATGGGTTCACATGGTGGGACACACAGACCCCAGCACCCCACAGTGACCCCAGCCCCATCACTACTCTGACCATGGGTTCCCACAGTGGGACTCACAGTCCCCTGCACCTCCTCAGTATCCCCAACTCCGCTAGTGCTCTTACCATGGGTTCCCCATAGTGGGACACATAGTCCCCTGCACCCCCTTGGTGCCCCTGGTCCCATCACCACTCTTGCCATGGGTCACCATGGTGGGACCTACAGCCCCCTGCACCCTCAGCTTCCCCATCCCTGTGCCCCCCCCCCATCCCACATGACTCTGAGCAGGGAGACCCACAGCAGGACCCAGAGGCTCTTGTGCCCAATGACTGTGCCCCACCATGTCCCCTGTACCCCCTTGACACTCCCTGCCCTTGCAGGAAGGAGCAAGCGCGGCTGGAGGCAGAGGAGCGGAAGAAGGAGAAGGCGCGATGGGTGAGTGGGATGGCTGGGCTGGAGGTCTGGGGGGGCTGGGGCGATGTGTTTTGTGAGTGGGGCTACCCCGGTGTCAGGCTGCCCGGCCATGCTCTATCCCCACAGGAGCAGCAGCAGCGGGAGTATGAGGAGGCCATGCGGGAACGCAGCCGGCGCAGCGAGTCCATCGAGAAGGCGGCTGTGAGTGTTGGGGTCAAGCGCCCCATCCCACCCTGAGTGGCCCTGGCTGTGACCCAGTGCTGCATGGCCATGCCATGGGACTGGGTGGCCACGCTGTAGGGGTTGCATGGCCATGCCATGGTCCCACTGATGGGTTTCTGGGTGCCGGCAGGAGGCAGCCGTCCTGGTCTCCCAGCGCTCACAGAACCCACGGGATTTCTTCCGGCAGCGGGAGCGCTCAGGGTCCACTTCTGGCACCCCGCTACCTGCCTCTCCCCTCGGTACCAGGCCCGGTAGGTGCCCCCCCAGCGAGGGCTGACGATGACGGCACTGCCTGTCAGGGGATATGGGGCAAAGGGTTGCTGCCCCCCAGCTGGGCAAGGACAGCTACTCACCCCTCCTTGTGATTTAGGTGCCCGGCGGCCATTCCTGCGGTACCAGCGCAGCCTGACAGAGTCAGCCTTCATCTTCCGCCAGCCTGACCCACCGCCCTCACCTGGACCCCTCCAACCGGGGACGTTCAGGGCTGTGGCCCCTCCCAGCCCCCGCCGACCCCAGCCTCCCTTCCCAGCCTCTACAGGGAGGGGGACCCCTCCCTCTGCCCTCGCTGGGACCCCCGCCAGCCCCGCAGGGACAGGGAGCCCTCCCTGTGCCTCCACCAGCCCCATGCAGAGGGGTCCTCCCTCTGCTGCCAGCCCCATAGGGACAAAACCGCCTTCCTGTGCTAGCATGGAGACCACCCCTAGCCCTGTGGGCACAGGTGCCCCCGCTCTGGCCAGCCCCTTAGGGACAATCTCCCCCCCTCCCTGTGCCACCCAGAGTCCCCCCAGTGTGGCGGGGCCAGGGTTCCCCCCTGCTGTGCCTGGGCCAGTGCCCCTGTCCCCTGCTAGTCCCCCGAGGACAGGATGCTCCCCTGGTCCCCCTGGGTCAGCGTCCCCTGATAGCACTTGTGGGGCAGAGCCCCTGCCCCCTTCCAGCACTCCAGGGTTGGGGCCCCCCAACAGCCCCCCTTGCCAGCCTCCCCCAGGCACCAAGGAGACCATGAGTCTGCCTCCCCCTAGCCACTCTGGCACCCGCCAAGATGAGGATGGGCCTCCCCTGGACACTTTCCCTCTCCCCAGCCCCCCAAAAGGGGGGTCGCCAGGACTGCTGGTGGGACCAGGTGAGGGGTTCCCAAGCCCCCGGGGGGGTTCCCCCTTGCCTGGGGTGACACCTGCCCCAATGCCACAGGCCGAGACTCCCCCATGCAGCCCCAGCCTCCCCAGTCTGCTGCAGGATCTGGCCCTTCCCCACCAGGAGCCACAGCCAGGTGAGTCACCAGGGTCCCCAGTCTGGAGCTGGGGCAGGGGGCGGGTCCCAGACTTCAGACTCCTGCCTGAGCTCTGGGGCCGGCATGGAGCTCAGCCTGTCTCTCTTCCCATAGGATCTGTGGGGCAGCCAGGGCAGGAGCCAGCCCGGGGCAACTTGGGGCATAATGGCATCGGGGGCCATGAACAGGGAAGCTGGCCAGCCACCTGGGAGAACACCTTCCCAGGGCAGGTATGGCACCAACTGGGCCAATGTGGGGCTGGAGGGCATGGGACGGTGCTGAGGATGAGGAAGGATGATCTTGGGACAAGGGGCATGGTTGAGTGGTAGGGGACAAGAACAGGGGGTGGTTGTGGGGCTGGAGGAGACAAGATGGGACTGGGGTGGCTGAGCAAGGAGGGCAGGATTTTAGGATTGGGTCCATGGTTGGGTGGGGGACAAGACTTGGGGGATGGTTATGGGGCTGGGGGTACAGGACAGGACTGGAGCCTCAAGCAGGGGTGGGACAGAACAGGACAAGGCAAAAGGGACTGGAGGCGAAGGGGCACAAAGACAAGCCAGGTACGCTCCAAAGCCCCCTACCCCTGCACTCCCCCACACCTCTCTAACAGCCCCTTTACCCTCACACCAGGCTCAGCCCCTGACCCTCTCTCTCTGCCCAGGCTTCGCCCTGATGCTGGCCCGTGATGCCCCCCACCCACAGCTGCCCGGGGGCACCAGCCCCCCCGCTGAAGATGAGGATCTCTCTCCCCACACCGTGTAGCTGGGGGGACTCAGCAGCCCCTCCCAGGGGACAGATGGATGGCACCTTGGCTGCCAGTCCTGCGCCCTCCTGACACTCCTACCCCACACACAGCAGACCCTTCCCATGGCCCCTCCCCAGCACAGCCCCACCACACTCACCCCCAGCCCTGAGGCTGCGGCTGCAGCCCGCCTCCCCACCCCCAACCCGATGTTTGCACCCCAATAAGCAGCTTTGGGAGGCCCCCAGTGCCTGCCCCACTGGTGGTGGCACAAGGCGTGGCGGGGCACAGACCCCCACCCCAGGGAAGTCAGGCCCAGGAACACTCCCGCTACCCCCAGCCTCCACATAATCAGACACAGTGGCTGTTAAATAAATTTTTAATGCATATTAATGAGGTGGCAGCTTTGGGTCCCCAGCCCCGGGGAGGCCAGGGCAGGTCCCTGCCAGGGGGCGCTGCCCTCACCCCCGGCAAGGGTGGCAGGTGAGGGACTGCAGTGGGGGCCAGGGCAGGCAGCCCCCAGGGTTAGAGGTGAGGGAAAGCAGAGCTGGGGGGGGCCCTGTGCATCCCACTGGGTTAGACCCACACCCACTATATGTGGGGGTTTGCCCTGAGCACCCTCCCTGGGGGGGACCCCAGTACCCACCTTGTAATAGAGTGGGGGGTGCCCCACCAGAGCCCCCCAGACACCAGCTTGCAATTGGGGCAGGTTTATCAACCCTCAGTACCCACCCTGTGGGGTAAAGAGCCCCCCTACCCCTTTGGCAGGGGTCAACCCTGAGCCCACCCTGTCCCCACGCCTCCCCCCCACCCCACCCCAGGCACAGGGTGGCAGAAATTCCAGTTTCTCCCCAAGAAAAGAAGCTGGGGCCTCCAGCCCCCCCTGGGCCCAGCACCCTCCCCCCTCAACCCTGGGGCGAGACCCCCTGTGGTGTCACCCCTCCATGGCTGCCCTTGGGGGCTGGAGGGTGCCATGTCCCCCACGAGGGTCCTGAGGCTCAGACCTGGGACTGGAGAGGGACAGGGAGGTCATGCTCCGTGGCCGGGCTGCTGCTGCCACTGCTGGAGGAGCTGGAGCTGGGGGGCAAGGGACGTGGGGTGGGGGCCGTCCGCTGGGACCCCCGCCCCTTCAGGGTGCTGAGCTTGGCATCCAGGGAGAGGGTGCGAGGGCGGCCCCAGGGGCGGCGGGTGGGGGGACTGGGGCTGCACGCCCGGCCGGAGTGGGAGGTGTGCATGGGGGGCCCCTCAAAGAGGCAGAGCCACGGAGGGGTCCCTGGCACCCGGCCCCCTGCCCGCTGCGTCAGGATGTCTGTCACCGCCTCGATGTCATCAGCTGGATCAATAGCTGTGGGGAAGAGCAGGGGTCAGCTGGACCCCCCCACACCCCAGCCCTGCTCCGGCACCATGGGGATAGGAACAGCCAAGGGCAAGGCCATGGCTAGGACACACACTCCATGGCCAAGAAAGCTGGGAATTGCCCCACAGCCAAGAATACGCCCCACCGCTGGGACATGTCCTGTGGCTGGGACAGCCAGGATGTGCCCTAGAGCCAGGACGTGCCCCAGAGCTAGGATGTGCCCCAGCACCAGAGCAGCCGGGTTGTGCCCTGTGGCCAAGATGGCTGGGATGTGCCTCAGAGCCAGGACAGCGGGGACATGTCCTGTGGCTGGGGTTCCTGGGATGTGCCCCATGGCTGGGATGTGCCTTGGAGCCCAGGGCAGCTGAGATGTGCACCATGGCTAGGCCATCCCCATGGCCATCCCAGTGGTGTCATGGGCTGTGGCACGGTGGGCTCATCCCGCCAGCCCCCTGCCCGTCACCTGTCACTGTAATAGGAGGAGAGCAGAGCCCGGATCTCCTCCGAGACGGCGTTATCCTGCAGCAGGAGCCCTTCGCAGGCGGAGGGGGGCACAGCCGGGCCAGGCAGGGCTGCAGCCGCCAGAGATGGAAAAAAGAGAGAGAGACAAGGGAAGGGACAGAGAGGAGCAAGAGGGGACAGAGAAAGGCAGGTGAGAGGACAAAAGGTGTGGAGAGGACAGAAAGAGGAAAGAGAAGGGGCAGGAGGGCAGTGGAGAGAACAGCAGCATTAGGGAGGTGCCAGGAGGGTAGAGACAGGGCCGCCCGGCGGCAAGATAGCGGAGAGCAGAGAGGAGGGAGACAGAGGCAGAGCCCCCCCTAACTCCCCCTAACCCCTCCAGCCCCAGTGCTCACCCATCTCGTGGTAGAGCGAGCCTTGCCGGGGCAGCATGGTGGGCGGGCGGCGTGGTGGTGGCATCTCGATCTTCATCAGCTCATCACAGCACTGCTTCCACTGGCCTGGGGGGACATGGGGGTCAGTGCTGCCAGGGTGGGGTCCCATTGGGATGGGGATCCTTTCGGGGTGGGGGTCATGCTGGGATGGGGATCCCACTGGGATGAGGTCCTGCAGGGAAGGGGGTCCCACCACATTGCACATCCCGCCGGACTGGGGTCTTGCCAGGATGGGTGTCTCACTGGGCTGGGGGTCCTACCATACTGGGGAGCACCACCAGGATGGGGGGGTCTTACTGGGCTGAGGTCCTACAGAGATGGGGTCCACCTGTACGACACCCATCCATGGGATGGGGGTCCCGTCATGCTGCCGCCGCCTGTGCTCACTCATGTCGTAGAAGTGCTGCCAAAAGGCCTCCATCCATCGCTGTGCCTCAGCCCGGCTCTCGGCCAGCAGCGTGTGGGTCACCTCCTCGCCACCGTACCGGTTGGTGACGGCCATGCCATGGGGCTGCCCGCGCCCCTCCCGCTCTGCCGCACGGATGCGGGTCTCCTGCAGCGGCAGCAGAAGCCCTCAGCCCCTGCAGCCCCCCGCAGCCCTCCACAGCCCAGTTGGCCCTCACAGCCCCCTTGGCTGTAACCAGCCCCCTTGGCTTGTGCCCCTCCCTGCCTTGGCTGTACCTTGTTGACGGCGATGGTGAGAGCTGGCTCCAGCCCGGCCTCGGCCTCGCTGGGGTCGTGGTAGCAGAGGAGATCAGTGCCACGCAGGACACAGTACAGACGGGCCCCGCTCTGTGCCTCAGCCCCCGGCTGCTGCCCACAGAGCCAGCACCATCAGTGTGGTGGGCATTGGCAGGGACCATGCCACCCTGGCCCCCCAGAGTCATTCTCAGCCCCACTGCACCTTGTCCCTGCCCAGTGTGGGGAGACAGGGGCAGCCACCTTCCCAGCACGGGGTTCCCCCTGTCACTGCAGTACAGAGCCAGCTGGCAGGGACTGCCACGACCGCGAGGGCTTATGCCACCACCCATCCCCATCCCCGTTCTTGTCCCCATCACCAACCTATCCCATCCCCATCTCTGTCTGTGTCCTCATCCCCAACTCATCCCTGTCCGTGTCTCAACCCCATCCCTGTCCCATGCCATCCCATCTCCATCCCTATCCCCATCCCATGCTCACCTGCAGCCGGAGGAAGCCGCTTGTCACTGGGGCAGCCATGCAGCGGGGCTGGGCAGCCAGGCGGCAGCACATGCTGCCATACAGGGGTAGCCAGAAGGAGCTCTCCTCTGGGGGGGGGGACACTTGCCTGAGGTGCATGGGCAGAGACACACACCCACACCCCACTCCCTGCCCTGGTGGGCCCCCAGATGCATCTCCCCACCAACCCCACCAGGGCTGCCTCACCCCCCACCATGCCAAGCCCCCAGATCCCTCTCCCACACACCCTGGGCCCCCAGATTCCCCCCCTCAACAAACCAACTGGGACCTCTGGACCACTTTCCCTGACCCTGCCAGACTCATCTACCCCCTGAACCATCCAGGACCCCCCCAGACCCCTTTCTCCTCACCTCATCAATCTCTCAAATCCCTCCTCCCCTGCTAGCCCCCCAATTCCCCTCACCCTCAGCCCCACCAGGACCCCAGGACCCTGTGCCTTTCTCTCCTCCCTCCACCCCATGCCAGACCCCTCTTCCCAGCTCACCGGGTCCCCTTAGACCAGCCAGGACACCAGATCCATCTGTCCTCCACCCCACCAGATCCTCAGAGCCCTCTCTTCCCACCCTGCCAGGCCCCCAGCCCCATCACCCACCCCACCCCACACCATGCTGTGCCATGCCATCTCACGTGCTCACCGTTGCTGGTGATGGCGAGGTCATGGGTGCGGAAGCCATCCTGCACCTCGGCCAGGGAGAGGACGGCGTGTGCCAACAGGTGGAACTTGGGGCCCCTGGGGGGATGGCAGGTGAGGGGAGTAGGGACAACAGGGACATGGGTGGGACAGGGGTGGGATGGGGTACTCACGGCACGCTGGGGGCCGGCAGAAGGAGAGGGCTGGTGGCCCCGTTACCCGGGGGGCTGCCAGGAGCCCCATCCATGGCGGCGCGCACCCGTTTGCCAGAGGAGCGTCCCAGGGAGGTGCTGAGGCGGGTGGCCAGCTTCCTGGGGGTGCTGCCCTGCGCCGACCCCCCCGCCAGCCCTGCGCTGTACAGCTCCACCTTCAACTCAAAGTCAGGACCGGCCTCCGAGCTGGGGGGGTACACAGGGTAGCCATGACTGGGGGGACACATCCGGCCCCAGGAGCCTCTCTGCCACCCCACAACCACAGGGTCTCCCCAGAGGGAGGCAGGGGAGGGCAGGGGTCCCCCTGTGGGCAAAGAGAGTTCCCCCGGGAGTGGGTGCACCCACTCACAAGAGGACAGCACTCTCAAAGCAGATGTCAGTGAGGGTCCGGTCCACCAGCACCATGGGGGTGTCATGGATCTCTGCTCCCAGCTGCAGCAGGCAGAAGACAGCGCAGCGGTGCAACTCTGTGGGGATGGGGAGAGGGTGTCAGGGGAGCAGGGGAGGGGGGCAGAAGCACAGCCCCCCCCTGCACTCACCTCCCTTGTTCCTAAAGTACTCCGTGTCCTTCCACATCAGCGGGATGCGCAGGTCTGGGCAGGGGGAAAGGCAGGAGGTGAGAAGGGCTGAGCATCCCCCTGGGGACAGCCCCATAGGCTGCCTGCACCCAGGGACCTCCTGCCAGCCTCCCGCCGTGGCAGGGTGCACAGGCAGCAGCGTTCCCTCCTGGGGAGGGGAAAACCTGGTGGGACCCTCGTACCTGATATACAAACAGTTCCCCGACAGGGCAGGCGCTCGTCTGTGGGGCCGGCATCCGAGGGGCTGTGAGGGGAAGAGAGGAATGGCAGGGGGGGGAAGCTGTGACAGCTGCCCTGCCATCTTCCCCCACCCAGCCCTGTCCCCATCCCCGTTCCCCCCCAAGCCCAGGGGTGCTCACCGCCTGGTTGTCCTCCGCAGCACCTGCGCCTCCTTCCTGCGCTGCAGCTCAGCCATGTAAGCCAGGACGCGGCTGTTGCAGACCAGGAGGCTCTTGGCGGCCTCCAGCGCCTGCTCCCGCCGGCTGCAGGCAGCCAGCAGCTTGCAGGCCCCCTCCCGCAGCCGCAGCTCCCGCTCCATCTTCCGCTGGATCTCTGTGTCCTGCGGGGAGAAGGGAGGGACGGGGGACACAGGGGTAGGGGCTGTCCCTTCCCTGCCTTCGGTATCTCCAGCCCTGGATTGGGGCTGCCACATCCCGGCCACCGAGAGACCCAGCCACCCCCAGTTCTGCACCCCTGGGGGGCGTCCCAGCTGCACACACATGGGGGGCTCCCAGCTGTGCAGACTTCGGGGGGTCCCAGCTACACACTCTTGGGGGCTCCCAGACACAAATATATGGGAATAGGGGTGGGGGTCCTAGCCATGCACTCACTGGCTGAGGGAGGTCCCAGCCACGCACCCCTGGGAGGGTCTCAGCCACACACACCAGCTAGAGGGGGTCCCAGCCATACACCCCCCATACAGCGCAACTCAGGGTGCCCAGCCCAGGCCTGCATACAGAGAGGGGACACCAGCCCCACACGGCGGAGGCCAGTCCCCGTGGCCACCTCTGTCAGCCCCCCACCCTAAATAAACACCCTGTGTGTCCCCTGGGGCCATGCAGCTGCTGGCTCCTCCTGGAGCACCCCACAGCCACCTGCCAGGGTCCCTCACCCTATCCACCCCACAGATACACCATGCACCCCACAGGTATATCATGTACCCCACAGATGTGCAGTGCACCCCCCAGATACATCATGTACCCCATGGGAGAGCTGTGTACCCCACAGATACTCCATGCACCCCATGGACGTGCCACACACCCCACAGACGCATCATGCATGTCACAAATGTGCCACACGCCCCACAAATACACCGTGTACCCCACAGGGGAGCTATGCCCCCCCCCCGAAACATCATGTACCCCACAGGGGAATGGTGTGCCCCACAAGTACAGCATGTGCCACACAGATGTGCCATGCACCCCACAAATACTTTAAGTGTCCTATGGGGCAACCATGCATCTCACAGATAAACCACGCACCCCACAGATGTATCATGTACCCCACAGCTTTGTCATGCCCCCCTGAGATACATCACGTACCCCACGGGGGAGCCACGTACCCCACAGACACACCATGCATCCTACAGCCGTGCCACACACTCCACGTGTGTGTACCCCACGTCCCCAACATGGGGTACGTCATGTACCCCACGAGGGAATGACATACCCCACAGATACCCCATGGGCCCCATGGATATGCCATGCATCCCCCAGACGTGCCACGCGCCCCACAGATACATCATGTACCCCACAGGGAAACCCTGTACCCCACAGATACATCACGAACCCCATGGGGGAACGACACACCCCATCAATAAACCCTACCCCCCCCCAGATGTGCCACCCCACGGATGGCTGTAAACCCCACGGATTTGCTGTACATCCCCCAGACATGCCACACACCCCATGGATACATCATGCACCCCACAGGGGAACCACGTGCCCCACGGATGCACCACACACCCCATAGATTTACCAAGCACCCCCCCCAGACATGCCACATACCCC
>VZTM01005798.1:0-10070 GCA_013400555.1 Jacana jacana | reverse complement strand
CCATGGAGATAGACTTGGGAACTGCGTATCGCTAGCATGCATTGTGGGAGAGCATGCTTAATTTGTTTTTTATCGATGTTCCGCTTTGCTGATTTCATAGTTTGAAGAGAAGACTGAGGAGACCTTGTGGCAGCTCCTCTGGTCTCTGAAGGGAGCCTACAAGAAAGATGGAGAGGGACTTTTTACAAGGCCGTATATGTAATGGGCCAAGTGGTAGTGGCTACGTGCTGGAAAGGGATAAATTTGTATTCGATATTAAGACAAAATTAATCCCTTTGAGGGTGGTGAGACATTGGAACTGGTTGCCCAGAGGAGTTGTGGATACCCCATTCCTGGAAGTGCTCAAGGGCAGGCTGGATGGGGTTTTGAGCAACTTGGTCTAGTCCTGTGGCCAAAGGGGTTGGAACTAGGTGATCTTTAAGGTCACTTCTGGGTCACGGGAAGCCACATGGAGTTGAATGGTGGCCAGCAAATCTGCAGCAGTAGGTGTTCAGCACAGACTTGTAGCTCAGGTGACAGAAGTGCAACCAAGACTGATGTTTTTGAAAAGCCACCTCTCCAAAAATCCTGACCTTTGGGAAGAACTGAACTCTTGTTGTGTGGTGATGATGGGTAACATTATAACATTATAGTGCCTTTTCAGCTTCTCCAAACAGAAATTTCTCAGTGCTGCTTCCTGGTAGCTGGATGCCCATGTCTCAGAAACACCACCCTTTCCTCTGGCACTGGAGCAGTTCAGCGGTGAACCAGTGTTAAGAGCTCATATCTGACCTTCACCTTACCTGACGACTTACTTACCTTACCACTTACCTCCACCAACTGACAGTTGCTTGTGCTATAGAAAATAGTTCTTTAACCCTCAGGCATGCTAGTGGCATCCTTAGCTGTGAGTGAGCATACAGAAGTTTATCATGAAAAAAAAAAACCAATCCCAAAGTCTCCTGTGTGGCTCTTTTGTCAACATAATGAAAAATAACTTTAAAAGAAACTCTACAAAACAAACAAAAATACTTTTTTTTTTTTTTCTAACTATTTGGTAAAGCATTGTATGTATTCTTATATCCTGACTGTGGAAGTCCATGTACCAGGTCCTTTTGACAGAAATTTCTAAAGATGTTCAGAGCTGGGAGTGTCTAATTGCGTGTCAGAAGGATGATAAATTGTTTCACACCCAAAAATGACCATCTCTTTGTGGTAGCAGATAGATTTTCAGATAAAGGTGGTAAGGTAGCTGCCTAGAATTCTGTGTAGGATAGCAGTGTCTGTTTTTAAAATATTTCAGGTAAATGAAATTTTGGCAATCTCCTGCAGGTTTTTCTATACCTTCAAAAAATTTTATCTGGATGTTTCTCATACATCTTCAAGGCTTCATCATCCGTGAGTGATGTGGAAACATGGTTTATTCTTACTACTGAAGTATTTTCCGTTTTGTTTCAAAAGCTAAAGCAGTGTCTTGAGCAGATTTCAAAAGTGGTATAAAAAGTGTTCGAACAAAACTTTTGAGTGGACTCCTTAATTCGCAGGCAATGAAAAAAAAGATTAAAAATGGAGTCTTTCCAGATGAGCATGAGCATCTACCTTTCATTTCCAGTGAGACAAATCTTTAGAGGTGGAAAATATAACCATCCAACAACAACAGAAAAGCCTTTTTGCACATATGGGTCTTTTTCCTTATGCTTTTATGCTTACATTTAGCTAGATGTTGGCATTTGATGAGAAAGATCTATGTGCACAAAAAGGCTATCCTTTATTGTTGTTTGTGTTTTTTCTCCCTTTACAAATTAATAATTTTCTTAAATACAAAGTTCATGTTTAGAAGATTTGTTTCTTGCTGAAAAAAATCTAGGGGAAAACTTTTCTGTTCTAAAATGACACAGTAATGTTTTACCTATATACAAGGAGTCAGAACTATTACTTTAATTCGTGCTGACAGCTGTGTCATAAAGACAGTTAAATGCATCCAACTTGATAAATCTGACAGAACATGGTGATACCTAATGAAGTGTTAGTTTAGAGATGTCTAAGCAACCTAGTTAATGTAGTGATTTCTTTCTTCATTAGGTAGAAGATCTCTTCTTTCTGTGGCCTATGTGGACAGCACAAAATGGGAGGAGAGAAAAAAAGAGGAGCACAGCCTGGGTGAGAAAAGTTTGTTTCTTTTTCCACACTTTGACTAATTAATTGCAACCTGATCTCATTTTAGACTAGCTCATCATCTATAAATACTTCAAAATAAAATGTGTGGACCAAAATGCTTCTGAGGTGTTAAGTCAGAATCTGCTTAGCATGTTTAAAGTCTGTCATATATAATCAAACCTATAATGCAGAAATGAGTTTTAATTTGCGCATTGCTAAACAATGTAATTAATGCTTGGTATCTAGAAGCTGATTTTTTTTTCTTTTACAAAATCCAAGGCTTTTGTGAGTGCCGTAGATTTTTGTCTGACAATTAAAACTACCCACAGATGTCCTCTTCATTGATTTATTATAATTGTAATACAGTGTGAAAGAAGACCTAAAAGTATTACGGAGCATTCCTATTTAAAACACATTTTAAAACAACATTTTTTTAAAAAGAATGTTTTTCTCGGAGTTTTGCAGGAAGGGAAGCTATATTTCTTAATAAAATTTTAGATTTTTTGGGAGAGGGAATATGGAATATTAGAATTGTTTAGGTTGGAACAGACCTTTAAGATCATCAAGTCCAACTGTAAACCTAACACTGCCAAGTCCGCCAATAAACCGTCTCCTTAAGTGCCACATCTACACTTTTAAATACCTCCAGCAATCATGATTCAGCCGCTTTCCTGGGTAGCCTGTTTCAAAGCTTGACAACCATTTCAGTGAAGAAATGTTTCCTGATATCCAATCTAAGCCTCTGTTAGCACAACTTGAGGCCATTTCATCTTGTTTTATCACTTGTTTCTTGGGAGAAGAGACCAACCCTCTCTTCTCTTCAACCTTATTTCAGGTTATTACAGAAAGCGAGAAGGTCTCCCCTTGGCCTTCTTTTCTCCAGGCTAAACAATCGCAGTTTCCTTAGCCTCTCCTTATAAGACTTGTGCTTGAGACCCGTCACTGGTTTGGACATGCTTCAGCGCTGCAGTGTCTTTTCTGTAGTGAGGGCCCCAAAAGTGGACACAATATTCAGGGTGAGGTCTCGCCAGTGCTGAGTACAGGGGGACAATCACTTCTGTACATACAAGCCAGGATGCTTTTGGCCTTCTTGAGCACTTGGCCAGACTGCTGGCTCATATTCAGCTGGTTGTTGGCAACACCCCCATCTCCTTTGCTGCCAAGCAGCTCTCCAGCCGCCCTTCCCCAGGCCTGTAGTGCTGTATGGAGTTGTTGTGACCCAAGTGCAGGACCTGGCATTCAGCCTTGTTGAATCTCTTCCCATTGGCTTCAGCCTATTGATCCAACCTGTCCCGATCCCTCTGTAGAGTCTTCCTACTCTCAAGCAGATCAACACTGTCATCCAAATTGATGTCGTCTGCAAACTTACTGAGGGTGCACTAGATTCCCTTGTCCGGATCATTGGTAAAGATACTAACTTTAGTTAGTGATAAACAGAACTGGCCCCAGTACTGATCCCTGAGGGACACCACTCATGACTGTCTGCCAGCTGGATTTAACTCCATTGACTGCCACTTCCTGGGCCTAGCCTCCAGCCAGTTTTTTACCCAGCAAAGAGTACTGCTGTCCAAGCTATGGGCAGCCAGTTTCTCCAGGAGTATGTTGTGGGAAACAGTGCCAAAGGCCTTACTAAAGTCCAGGTAAACAACATCCTCAGCCTTTCTGTCATCTGCTAAGGAGGTCACTTATGAAATGAAGCTAAACATTTTTATTTTGGGAAGTCATACGTTAAACTATATCTGCATATGGTACTGAGATCTCTCATGTGAATTTCATAACTAAATTCTTTGGCTAGATTACATTTGAGATTGCATCCCACCATCTTTGTGGGGGACTATGTGAAATAAAAACCATAATGCAAAATATTTTTCCATGCTAAAGTTACATGCTCATTATTTTGTACCACGAATATTTTGGAGACCTCTTAATGCATAGTCTTTGTCTTCAGTTTTTCATTCCTGGGCCGCTGAACTATATCTGTTAATGGTAACATGGATTATGAGGCAGAAAGAAGAATCAGCAGGTGAAATTCAAGGCCTTTTGTCAGGCAAGAAGACAGGCAAAATTGTCAGAGCAATGTTTTTTTTATGCTCTAATTTGCTTCTGTTGTTTGCCTGTAAACAGCAAGGTTGGTGATGTCAACATGTTTTGCTGTACATGGGCCAGAAACAGCCGGTTGGTGCTCATGGCTGTAGCTTGGATCCTGCAGGGACTGATATAATACCTTGTAACCTTCCACTGTCAGTAGGACTGTTCATGCAGTGGTTTTTGAGTTGAGGCCACAGACTAGTGCCCTGGCATGCATTCAAACCGGTCACCTCCAGATGAAGAAGAATTCTTATTTTGACAAACGTCATAGGCAATAGAAATCCACTCTAGAATAAAACGTGCAAGAGCTGGTACAGTCCTATGTTTGGCTTTCCCCAGGCCTGGCAAGCCCTTTTGTGACTGGTTGGCAAGCACAGTTCTTGCTACTGCTCTGCTGATGATCTTGATCCAAAGCAGATGTCTGTTCCATGCTTTTCAAAGAGCTACTTTGCATTTTCATTTTGTGTTCACAGAAAAGAGAAAACAAGTTAACACAGTGTCAGCCATATTAGCATTTTCAAAGAGAAGACAGCCCTGCAGACATCTGCTCTATGGCTTTCAGCTGTATGGTTGCACATGCAGTCTCGCGGTGTAGTAAGTGGTGATTGTAGCTAGAGTGAATTCCTTTTGTTGAGAAGAAGCTCTTTTATTTGTGTATTTCAAACACTGTTTCAGAACTGTGATTCTGCAAAACTATGTTACAAGAGTACACTTAAAGGAAAAAGAGGTGGTTTTGATTAAAATTTAGTTCCATTTCTCTGCTGCAGTGATGTTGTGCCATCCCAGACTTGAGCTCTTTAACTATGTCCACATAAGATAGACATCTGTTTTCTTCTCCATAGTCTCAGTTTAGCATTCCAGTCATCAATGAGTTTAGCAAACTTCAGTGCTGAAAAAAAGCATGGGAAAGAACAAGGCTGTATTTTGTGTGAAGAAGCATGTTTGTTCAAAAAGTAGGAAGTGAAAATCAGTTCATTTGGAATTTAGAAACTACTTGCTGGTAGGAAGATACCTGTCTAGAAGTTATTTGGACTACTTATATTAAAAATGAGATAAAAATCAAGGAAACAGTAGGCATGGCTGGACTTAGATTTTCCATGTTTCAGTTGTTTCATCACTAACAAGGGTAAAATTAAGTGATAGGAAGTATCTTGATGAGAAGAATAGCAGTTACCAGAATCCCAGGAAATGGCAGAATCCAAGCAAGGTAGAAAATACCTGTTTTTTCTTAGAAAAGTTCAGGCTACCCAAACCAGCTTATCCGAAACACCAGGTGGCAGTGCTGCCTTTACATGAAATCTCAGATGCCAATATTCTACAGATAACTGTGAAGTCATGTTCAGAAGTTAAATGACCTCAGCTCAGACTTATGGTTTGTTTCAATCCATGAGATTCTGCAATATGCAGAAATACGTTTTTAGGGAAATTGAAATTTTGTAAAAGTTCATCTTGTAGAAATGTATTTTTAAGCAATGTGTATGAGAGATGATATATACTAGTGTCCTCTTTTGGTAATGACAGATAAAAGCACTTGCAACATATATCTGTTAGAATGCACATAAAGTTTTGCTTTGGCCATTAAAATGTTTATTTGATTTACAAACCAATGTTAGCACTTAAATTTTGCTACCAACAATTGTAGGAGACTTGGGCATTCACATTCTTGCATTCTAATACTTCTGACAAGAGGTTTTTAACTAAAAAGAAACTTCAGTCTTGATTATTGAATAGCAACTTGTGGAGAAAATTAGTTTACACAGGCAGTTGAATTATTTCGAATCATGAATATGAGAAAAAAATCTGGGTTTAGGTGCTCTTCAGGGAACACAAACCAGGAAAGAATTACTCACTACAAATTATCCATATCCAGAAACCACAGCAGAAACAATTTGTCTGGAAACAAAATGAAAGTTCCTATTAACTTGATTTGTCTTCTATTCTTTAATCAGGTTTAATTTTATCGTGACTCTAGTACTGAAGCTGATAGACAGCTGCTTCATGTTGCTTTCCATGCTAAAGTTCTGATGGAGAGTTCCAGCTTTATGGATGGCGTAAAAGGTCAATCATTAAAATTTTGTGCATGAGCTCTCCCAGAGGTCAGTGTATAAATGGCTAATAGCGTTGGGATCTTGCACACATGGCATTGCATTATTTGGTTTATATTCTACTTACATACAAAGTGTTTCTTGAAATAACATGGTCTAGTGGGAGTGTCCCTGTCCACAGCAGAGGGGCTGGAACTCTATGATCTTTAAAGTCCCTTCCAACCTAAATCATTCTATGATTTTATAAATGAGCTCTTCATCTTCATAAGTACCTAGACAAGAAAAGTGCCAAGCTCAGGGGTTGAGTATGGCCTAAAGTAGTCTTTGGTATCATCTTCCAGTTTTCAGAAAGTGATGCAGAGCAAAAATAGTTCTAGAATAGATAAATGAACTCCCAACCTGTGAGTTGTCTATCTCAGGTCTATGTTGCTATGTCAAGAAGCATAGCAGATTTCAAAATGAATACTTTTTTTCAGCTATCTCAAAGTGGAGATGAAGAATGTTGGATGACAACTGGCTTAGTGTGTTTAGGCAAGGATCTAGCCAGTTCTTAGTTCCTGACAAGTTGACTTGTCCTTGGCATCCATTCTCTCTAACTTAAAACAGTACTGGGAATGCCTCTAAAGCCTTTACCTATGTGCTCAGTCATGACCTTTGTGAATGCTGGAGAGACAGGTAATACAGAGTCAGTCACAGACACTTCTTGTAAGGGTATTCCCACAGAAATTTCAATTTTGTTACGATTAAAAAAGTTAATCTGCTGTTTCAGTGGTTGTCTGATATAGCATGGCCATGGTGCCCCATGTGAGCTAGGCATCCTGTGTTTTATTTTGTAGGAGCTGGTACTTGCCTCAGTAACTTTGCCCCAGGTTTCCCTTTGCTTTCATGGTCATGAGTAGCTTTCCTTCCTTCAGCCAGAGATAAACGTTCTTCTTGTGTTTTGAAGAACACCTTGAAGTGCCTCAGGATGGAAGGTGTTACGCAGACACAAAATACTGCCATGTGGCAAACAGCAGCATTGTCCAGACTAAGGGGCAAGCATTTTATTCCAAATGAGGGCTCTATGATTTTACTGCAGCAAAAATCTTTGAGATTTTTGTGATTTGAGAGAGTATGCCTATAAGGTAGAGTAGTGTTGAATGCTGTTTTTACTGTTAGCACTGTGTACCCTGCAATATTCAGTGGTGGTACAGATGTGTTTTTAAAATGATTAGTGGTGATACCACTTGTTTTGTGGACAGAACATGGACTGCATCCCTGGGAGACACAGCATGTTACTGGTGCGATGCTGCTTCATGCCACTGACAACCTTGCCAGAGTAGAAGACTTAGTCGATTCTGGTGTGATGCGGCAAGTTTTGCTCACCTCATGTTTCATTGGCAGTTGTGGAGGTTGGATGGCCTATTTGGGAAATGTAATGTGAAATGAGCCAACCTGTCAGCTCTTGGAAGGATGGCCAAGGGGACTAGCCAAGAGGTGTCAAAGGAGGGTCTGGCTTAGCAACAGTTGTTGTCTCGGGGTGCAAAGGATGAATGAAGCAAAGTGATAATGATGCAGAAGAAATATATTGGATTCCTGGTTTTGGAAGATAGAGGAGAATAGAAAGAGAGAGTATGGTTGAAGTCTCTACATTTTATAGATTGGGTATCATCAGCTCATGTCTCAGGTAAGAATTGAATAGCTGACTCCTCCTGAGTCATCATTATTTTCCAGGAACAGTATAAAACTAAAACACCAAATTAAATTAATTTAACTTCCAATTAAATTCATTAAATGCAATGGTTGGCTACCTGTTTAACAGTCAGAAGCTTAAAGTTCCTGTATGATCAAATTAATATTGTTACACAATTGCTGGAGCAGAATCCTGTAAAGTTAATAAAGTATTGGCACAGTGCCCAGTTTGATGAACAGGATGTCTGTGGGTTGCTGTTTGTGACTGTAGGATTTATCAATACAGTACTGCTTATTTCTGTGTCTCATTGTTTTATCATAAAATAAAGGACAAACCGATCCCAAACACAATGTCCAGCGTATGCAAAGCTTGAAAGCAAGTGGGAATTTTAAGGGCATCTGCTCAGGTGGCTTTTTTATTAATTGTATTCGTCTTACTAATTACATCCAACTTATTATAAGGTAGTTTACCTCCCCCCCCCTTCTTTTTAATAAGTTAAAATCATCATGTTGAGAACTTCTCAATGTATTATTTTTTGTTGAAGTATTGTTTTCGTACAACTTCAAAATGAGATATTAACAAGGAACCAGAATTTGATTTAATGGACAGAGGTTCTATTCTAGATTATATGATGATTCTTCAGATTTTCCTGTAATGCTAGTTGCTAAACGTACTCTTTTTTGTTTTCTTCAGCTGACTTAGCCCACTTAATGGACAGAACCTATGAAAGAAAGCTGCCTGTCAGCTCTTTGACAATAGCCCGGGTAAGGAAATAAATCTCAATCATAAAGTAATTGAAATGAGAGTGGAATGCTTATGAAATGAAGTGAGCCAAATGGGGATAAATGATGCCACCTCTGCTGGGAGTTCTGGAATAGTAAATGTCGTCTTGTACTGTTAAATTGCTGTGAAAGTCTGGTTTTTGGTAATCTGTACTCATTAGTTAGTACCTCAATTGTAGGGTCTTCAAAATAGATTAATTTATATCAGTAAAGTGGGCCTTACTCCAAGCAAATGTATTTTATTTATTAAAGTGATGTTTTTTTTCTAATATACTTTGTGATTGCTCCCTCTGAAGCTTTTATTTTTTATTTTTTATTTCTTAATCAGTTTATTGACAACATTTCTTCACGAGAGGAAGTGGATCAAGCTGAATATTACCTTTACAAGTAAGTGTCTTTTCCCCTGAACATGAACTTTGAGACATACAAGTAAATACCATGAAGTCTTGCCCTTTTAAGACTCTGACCCTTTCCTGCTTACTGAATTTGATTTGTCTTTTGCGAGAAATGTGCATCTGCTTGCCTTGCAACTCACAGTAAGGGCCTTCTTGGTGACTTCCCCTTTTTTGTGGCTAGCCTCCCTCTGGACCTCTGGCACTGACTCCTGTCAAGCAGGTTAGTCTGAGCCACTGAATACCTAATGCAACCTCCAGCTATGATTTACATGAGAGATGCTGCAATTCTAAGGAGTTATGTTTGTTTACAGTTTTTCCTTCTGATATTTTTTATTCTCTAAGTCATATTTAACTGAACTAACCGTGTGCATATTTGTGTGGATAAGTGTAGCAGTGAAGGAAGCTTGAACGAATGGAAATGAGAATGGGCATGCTGTGGTAATGATCAAGTCAGCAAAACTAAATTAAGTACAGTTTTGGTTTTTATCCCCCTAGTGCTTTATGTTCCCCAGATAAGGTGTGTCATTCACCTTATGCGTGGGTTGTTAGAGTTTTCTGCAACTGTTTTTGCATTAGGTAAAGTATATTTGGTACCTTTTCTGCTACTGTAAAGTTAGTGCTTGCTTGCTTGCTTCAGGTCAATACATTTCAATATTGACTTTAAGAGGGTAGTAATTCTTGCTAATCACTTAAAATTAGTTCTTTAATGGATGGTTGAGCTCACATTCTGAGAGATAGGTTTCCTGATCAAGAAAGTAACTCATCCTGTTGCAGAGCATGAGAGGACATCTTTAGAAATAATTAAGGTTGCTGTTTGTTGTTTTAATGAAGAAGTTTACTGGATGGCTGTTTTAAGTATATGCATAGTTCTAAGTGCATGATTGCATTAGACTTCAAATGTCTGTGATTCTTTGGTACCTGAGCCTCAGAGCTTCAAGAGGGAAGCAAGACA
>VZTM01005793.1:231680-249552 GCA_013400555.1 Jacana jacana | reverse complement strand
CGGGAGGCAGGCGGCAGCCTCCGCTGCAGGAGGGGGAACGGAGAGTGGGGAAACGGGGGTTTCACCCCTTAAAATAAGCAGCCGCGCAGCGCTCGGGAAGCCAGGCTTGCGGGAGAGCAGACGTGTCCCCTGCCCCCTCCCCCCGCGCCCATCCTCCGCCTCTCCCCCTCCTGAAAGATGCGTTCAGTGGCATTAGCGGGAAAAACCGAGTCTGGGCCTGCAAACGTGGCTTCAGTAAAGGGAGACATTCCTGGGGCCGGGGCGGGACCCCCGGGAGACCCCGCAGCCGGCTCTTTGCCCGGCTTTGCTGCAGCGGGGCTGGGGCGCGAAGCCATTTCATGCCGTGCCGGCAGCACGCTTACGCCTTGGCAGGAGCGCAGACCTGCAGCTTGGTGGGAGAGCCTGCCGGCGGTGATTATAGAGCTTCGGCTCCTGGCAGAGCACTTCCAACCGCCTGTGGCAGACGGGCTGCACTTCGTTACCGCTCCGAGCAGGCAGGGCAGGTGTGGGCGCTGGGGGAGATGGTGCGGCAGCCGAGTGGGACGTGGCAGGACCCTGCCTCGACGCCCCCGCACGCTCTGGACAACAGAATCCTCGCTGGCTTCAGCGAAGAGCAGAGGCTCTGCCAGCAATGCCGTTCCTGCTGTACCTTGCCTCCCACCTTCCTGCTGCTGCCCCTGGCCGGGGGAGTGAAACTTGCCGTGTCCACGGCAGTCTGGGACCACGGAAGAGCCGTGAAGTTGTTGGCAAAGGGTGCGGCTCAAGTGAAGCCAGAGGAATGCTCCTTTCCCTCTTAGTTTTCTTCACTCAGGCCTTATTAGCCCTGGAGCTAGGGTTTCACCAGTGGCACTGTCCACCTGGATGTGTCTTAAGGTGCCTAAAGCCCTTTTGAGATAGCATTTTATCAAAATATATCAAGTTATAATCAAGCTCCTGTCTAGGGATTAAGTAAATGGGTTAGAAAGCAGTATATAAAGATATGACTGAGTCAGATCAAAGCCAAGGAGATTCTTGTCTCAGCTTGGCTGCTTTCTGCACCGGGAGCCCTGCAGATGCCCCACGTTGCCTGCGAGCCGGGGACAGGGCGGTGGGACAGATGCTGGTGGAGATCCTCTGGCAGTTCTCTGCCGCTCCCGGAAGCGGGGCAGCCGGCACGTGGGGTTTGTAGGATCAGTCTTGGCGTTTCCCCTTCCTTCCAAGGAGGAGGAAAAGGAAAACTTGTGTGAGAGGGAGAAAAGGGTTGCAAAATACAGGGCTGTAGTATCGTCTCTGAAGCTAATTATGAACCCTGGGTTTTTGCTCACTGATGACTGGGCCGTGATTTGAACTAGCAGGAGTTGTTGGTTTTTTTTCCTAGATTTTCAGGCTTTTTTACAGAGTCTTTGTGTGAAGGAGGGCACTGCAATGACAGGATGTGAGATTACAGTACGTGAGTATAGAACCTGGACGTGTGTGCAATATATTGGCCCTTCCAAACGTAAGAATGGATACAATTCGCTGCCTCTGTCCCCGGGGTGTTGCAGAAAACCATAGGTATGTGCTACATGTTCTAGGAAAGAAGTATATACCAGAAGTTTATAAATAGCTTGTTTCAAAGAGAACTGAAACTATTTGCCTGTAATTAGCAGGTGGCCAGTGCTAGACATAGATCCAGTGGTGCAAGAGTAAAGTGGAGGGAGGAGATCGTGCAGAGTTTCGACATAACCCTTGAAAGCTTTTCTTGCTGTGGTTTGGTGGCGTCTTTACAGAAGAACGTGCCTGGGAGAGGGGAGACCAGGCTGTGTTTTGTGGCTTTACAGCAGTGTAGGGTCCTGCGCTGTACTTGGGGGGTGCCATCCGCGCAGGCGGCTGCCAGGAGGGACTGGCCTTTCCCTTCAGACTTTTGCTGCAGAGAGCTCCTGTCAGGAGTAAGCGTTACATAAACTCATCTGCTTTGCACATCAGCGGTGGGAGGAGAAAGGAAATGATGTGGAAGTTTAGTCTTTTAATATAGCACAATTCTCAGAGAGGCCAAGGTCGTTTGGTGCTTAAGCACACGCTAAGACGACCAGTTAGAGAAGGCATAGTTGTTCGCTGTTGATTTTTATCTGCTGTTTATGGTGTTAAACCTTCCAAGAGCTACGATCTCAGGCCTTACCAGCCGTGAGCACCGAACAGGCAAACTCACACGTAGGGGTACACGCAAACGGACTGTGTAGTGAATAGGAGCTATTACTCTGAAGCTGTGAGGTTTATGCCTCTTCTGCAAGAGGTTTCCTTTGGTCGCTCTTGGTTAGGACAGATGAGATGAGAAGCTGGTTTAATGTGAAGATCTCAGTCCATTTCAATGTATCAGAGGTCTCTGATGTTCAAGTGGCTGATGCAGCTCGATGTATAAGAGAATAGCTTCAGGTTGCACCCTTTGGGCACCATTGCCCATTGCCCAAACGCAGTGGAGGAGCCAGGTATAAAGTACTTCCACTGCGGAGGGGTGGGATCTGTCTCTCAGATGTTTAGCAGTGGAAACCTTGGCCCTCAGGAGAGTTTCCCAGGCCATTTCTGATGCTTTTCCTTAGACTGACAATTTGAAGACAATTAATTGCAGATACAAATGGGGTTATTTGGTTGAAACGTGTCCCAATAAATTCCGTCATAAGAGGGCGAGGAGAACTTTCCTGTGCACTCCTTTCAGATTTCTGCAGTTCATTCATAGTGATACAAAGAAAGCTGTCTGTGTGGGAAAAAAAACAGAATGAATGGCAGCTAAGATGTAATAAAAACGAGGTTGATAACTCAGTGCAGCGGCTGGTGTCCTGCTGCAATAGCTATGCTGGTACTACCTGCTCCCCCGCTCTTTAGTTCATTTCTAGTTGGGGGTGTGTGCGCTACAGGATACAAGTACAGGGAATGGAGAGTCATTACAAACCTTTTTACAGAAGAGAGGGGGACAAAATGAGCCATCTTTATCCATACTCTTCAAAGTGGGGGGATCTGTTGGAGCAAGGGCAAGTCTCATGGCCAAACTCTGCAGTCCTTTCACAGTGTAGACGTCCATGAAAAACCAAGGAAGATTTGACCAGGGATTTAGCTTTGCAAAAATACATGTGAATAACTCAATTTCTAATCAGTAAGCTTGTTGGGTCTTTTGAGAGTAATTTCTAGGTTTAGCCTGACTGGAAACTGCTGGAGCCTCCTTCAGTTGAAAGGGGAAAAAAAAAAATTAGCAGCTCTGTATGTTTCTATCTAAGAACATATAAAATATACTTTTTTCTATTTATAAAATAAAACCACCCCTCCAGCTGTGTATCTAATCAGTAAACATGGCAGCCTGTGTGGCGGGGCTGATTAATAAACCCTGCAGACACAGGCAGCAGCGTGAGGCGAGGCAACACGCGTTACTCAGCACTTGCCACCCGGCCAAAACCCTGAGGTATTTTCTAGGTGATGGATTCCCGTTGCAGCCAGTGGGAGTTCTTAGAGTGAAGTTCAAGACAAAAAATAATCCAACCCACACACGCACAAAAATATTTCTCCACAGCCTTGAGACTGAGACTGAGACTGTGCTTGGCCCCGGTCTGAAGTAAGGCCTGCTTCCCCGCTGCTGTGCCTGCGTCTTACCTTTCAATGTGACACTAAATCGATGTGGTGGCCGCTCACCTCTTGACCTTTTCCCTCTTGCTGCTACTAAAACCAGCTGTAAAGGTAGTTTTTGTAATTGGGAGGCTTAATGGCATGCCTGATGCCGTGGCAACAGCTTTCTGTGATTATTAACCTGAGACATTTGCCAGTGAGTCCCTTTGGCAGCTGCTTGGTCTCTGTCTGCGTCCATATGTGTGCCCCTCTTCACTAAGCTTGTGGGTGAGTAATGAGGTACTAAGTATTTAGAACATTAAAGTCTCTCTATGTTTGTTTTTAACTTAAAAAATAGTTAACAAGAAAAATCTGTGTCTCCACTGGTGTGTAGGAGCAGCAGAATATCGTGATTACCACTTCCACTCCAGAGCCATTCCCAGCTCCCCTTTGCCCCTAACGTTTTCCTGTTACTCTTTCTTGTCAACTTTGAAGCTTCTTTTGTGTTCAAGCGTTGGCCTCGTGTACGGTTGCCTGCAAAAGTCTAATCCCAGCTTCTCTGTGTTCAGAAGCTGGTGCGAGATACTCCTTTGGGTTTTTCTTCTCCCCTCCCTTACAGACCTGTGGCCAATAGAACCAGGGATCATACAGGGTTGGAATGGCTCAGGTGCAAACTCTGGAGACTTGAATTTGATTTTTACTGCCATGGGATTTCCTGGATTACCTGTGGCAGGTCTGTGAGGCCAATGATCCTCAGCAGATCCATACATCTGTATGTATCTATAGAGCTGTAAGGCTCTAGATGCTGAGCTTTCCATGCCTTCCGTGTCTGTACACCACAGGTCACCTCAGGTAGGGAACATGAAGGATTGCAAGGTGATAATTTCATATGGTAACAAGGGCCATAAGGTTTTTGGACAAAAAAAGGGTGAGGATGTAGGTAAGGATGAAGTTGCAATTATTAACCATGTGGATTTCTGTTTTAGGTGCGTTCCCTTCAAACCACATTTGGGGAATTTGAATCCATGATGAAGATTGCTCAGCAGAAGCAGGAGGTTACTGAGAAGGCTGTTAAACAAGGGGAGAGCGAAATAAACCGGATCAGTGAAGTGCTTCAGAAGCTGCAAAATGAAATTTTGAAAGACTTGTCTGACGGCATCCACATGGTGAAGGATGCAAGGGAACGAGACTTCACATCTCTGGAAAACACAGTGGAAGAGAGACTGACAGAACTAACCAAGTCCATAAATGATAACATCGCTGTATTCACTGAAGTCCAGCAAAGGAGCCAGGATGAAATCAACAATATGAAAGCAAAGGTTAGCTCACTAGGAGAAGCAGATGCATACAAACATGAAATCAAGGTGCTAAAAGATGCTTTTAACGAGATGCAAGTGTCCATGAAAACCAGAGAGAAGGACATAGAGACCTTGAAGAGTACGATAGACTCCATGGAGTCTGATGTGTATACTGAAGTGAAAGAGCTAGTCAACCTCAAACAAGAGCATGAGAAATTCAAAGAGGCTGCAGACACCGAACACCTTTCGTTAAAAGCTTTGCAAGAGAAAGTGCTGAGAGCCGAGGATTCTATTTTGCACCTCCCTGATGACATTAAAAGACTTGATGAAGACTTACTGCAAGTTAAAGCTGACCTCAACAAATGGGAAGAAAATGAACCCTTCAGAAAAGCATTAGACGCTTTTGGGAAGAACAGTGAAGGACTGGAGTCTCGATTGAGGCACATAGAAGACAGCCTGAATTCTCTAACTTCTGTTGCTGCTCAAAACAGTGAAAAGTTGCAGTCTTTCCTTTCTAAGGAGGCAGAATACGAGAATAAGCTCAGTACCCTAGAACAGAGCGTTACTGCTCTTCAGGGGATCTCAGATACGGACATAAGTTCTGTCACAGACATTCTGAAAAATCTGGGGGAAACACAGACCTCGCTGTACAATGATGTGGAAAACCTGAGGAGAAGCATCAGCGACCTGCCATCCTCCAGTGCTCTTCAGGATGTCCAGAAACAAGTTAGTAGTTTGCTGGATCAAGGAAATCTTCAGGCGGGTCAAGCAAATTCTCAAGGCTACCTTGAAAAATTTTCTTCTGTGGAAGGCTCTGTAGATGAACTGAGGTCTTCTGTCAGCCAGGTTGATTCTGATTTGAAAATGATAAGAACTGCAGTGGATAGTTTAGTCTCCTACTCGGTGAAAATTGAAAATAACGAGAACAACTTGGAGTCCGTGAAGAGCTCGATAGATGACCTGAGGAATGATCTGGAAAGGTTGTTCGTAAAAGTAGAAAAAATACATGAAAAAGTTTAGGCAGTGGTGCTCCTTGTGCAGATAATGGATCAAGGAGAATAGCTTTTGTATGCCCAGTTTTTTACTCTTTTTAAAAGCAATTTGATACCTCCAAAGAGAATAAGAATACTTTAATAATAGAGACAGTTCTGCTTATTTCCTTTATTTCTCTTTTGTGTAGTGTTTTTGGGGTTTTGTTTGCTTTTGGTTTTTTTTCTAAATTTTTGTTTTAAGAAAGCGTGAGTTTAGCTGGGGGTTGAGTTTCCAAGGGCTCATCTTCTCTGTAAAGTTGTACCGCTGTAACTGTAGTGGTGTAACTAAGGCACTACAGCCTCGTTAGCACGGGCACATATTTAATGGCATGAGGGTGTTTCACACTATGACACTGATACCCCGCACAGAAGGGCTACAGCTGACCTGCTATGGGAAGCATACTGCCGTGCACACCGAGAATTTTACTGGTGTGTTTGGGTTTAAGAAACAAATGAACAAAACAACACCCCTACCTTAGAACTCTTTAGACTGGTACACTTTTAAGCGTGGACCGTGTTTGAAGCAACTCATCTGTTCCTGCAGTTTGAATCTCAGCCATGTGGTCGGTTTACCAGGCGTCAGTTGAGCTGTAGTAACATTTCTGGGAGTCCTGAATCTCTACCAAGGAGGTAACAGGGGGTCAGCTGAACCCCCAAAAGGGAAGGTTTGAAGTAAATGCATTGCCTGGGGCTAAGACCTAAGAGAGGCCTTCTACCATGCGGCTGGAGAGATTCCTTCTGTGGGATCACAGGCCTCTTTCCCAGCATCTTCAGGTGCTGGTGCAGAAGATCAGTGATTAGAAGGGCTATCTAAAGGATGGGATTAGTTTCAAGAAGGTACAGTAATGATTTTGTATTTTGGGGGTTGTTTACATGATGAGGCTGTCTTTCCTGGAAAGGCCTAATTTTTCTGTGATACAGGATTTTCTTAAAAATGCTCATGAATTTGAATGAGGGAAGGACCAAAACTGCACCTCTCGTGTCCCATGTACAGCAAGCATGCTAACAATAATTGTACACTCCAAAACACACACGGGGGAAAATCACCATGAAATCAGCAGAATTGCTTCTAAGGCATATACATTTCCAAGTTTTCACACAACTGACAGTGACCTGAACTCTTGTTACACATTCAGGACTTGGTGCCTGGTTCTTGTCACCATTGTTGTCACCAGGTGCCTGCCTGGGGGCATTGGTAGCAAAGGATTCTTCTAGGAGCTGGTTGAGAGTGAGGATAAGAGCGTCGTCATTCTCTCAGTGTTCATTTAAAAACCACTTCCCATGGAACTTGCTTGGTTTTCTGTCTTTCTTTTTGGCAAGGATTTCTAATATCCCTCCTTTTCAAGTTTACATTTGAACTTTATCCAAAGATTTGGTAAAGGGGTCTGCGCGCGGTACCTTGGAAACAGGTCAGGCGCATCACTCCCACCTCAGCCTGCACCAGCCAGATCCCTGGCTGCGGTAGAAGAACAAAACCTATAGAAAGGGCACCTCCCAGCAGTGGTGTGCTTGTGGGAACAGTCCCGAGTTCTCCTCGGTAAACAAGATACTGAACCATATCTAGTGTTGTTCCCACTGTAAACAGGAAAGGATTGTTGGCAAAGAAAGAGGGACCGACGGCACTAAGGTAACTGTTGTCACTGTTGGACCTGCACTGTTCTTTGTTGACTTCTCAAGTTCTTGAACAACGTTGTTTGGGTTACTGTGAAATGAACTGTATGGCTTATTTGCGGTATTTTTAATACTTAATAAACATTTGGAATATTCTTTGCACCTTTTTTTTTTTGATTGCCGCTTACTTAACGCTGTGTGTCCCAGGGTGCTTCCAGTGGAGTACAGGAGAGGGCTTGGGGGAAGCAGACCTATACCCGTTCTTAGCTTTCACAGGGGAACGTGGAGGCAGTCCTGTCTGTTGTGCTTACAGAGGAACTCTTGAGAACAGGATTTGAGCCAGTTCAGCGCAGTGGTGTTGCCCAGAGTGCACAGAAGTCCAAGATGCGAGGTGCGAAACAGGGGATTTATGCACTGAAGGAACACCGTGTCAAACACCACCAGCAATGCCTTGAATTGAATGGGATGCCTGACTGCCTGAAGGCTGTAGAACAGAGGTAATGTACTGAAAGGACCTACCTAGGTAATCTTTCCTAAGTGTCTGCTCCTTTTGGATAGCTTTGGACACTGGATTACAAGGCCCATATACTGATACCGCCTTCATGAAGGATGCCTGGCTTTCAAAACTTTGGGAAAGGGTGATTTCATTTTGATTGCTGGAAAAGATGACTCCAAGCTCACCATAAAAGCAGCTCTGGAATGGTGAGAGCCAAATCTTATTTCCCCTGTACTGCTAATACTGTTTGTATAGGAGTGTGGGCATCATCGTGTCCTGGCAGCTCCTGAGGCCAGGTTCAGAGAGATACCTGATACTTGTTATTAGAGTACCTGCATGTTCAACAGAAGAGAGGAGCACACAAGCCCTTCCATCTAAGATTCAATGTAAACTTTTCACCAGGTTGAGCATGCACTGGCTTTGATAGCTTATATAGCAGACTTCCAATAGCTGAAGGGAGCCTACAGGAGAGCTGGAGAGGGACCCTTTGTCAGGGAGTGTAATGACAGGACAAGGGGTAACAGTTTTAAATTGGAAGTGGGGAGATTAGATTAGATACCAGAAAGACATTCTTTACCATGAGGGTGGTGAGAACTGGAACAGGTTGCCCAGAGAAGATGTGGGTGCCCCATCCCTGGGAATGTTCAAGGCCAGGCTGGATAGAACTTTGAGCGACCTGCTCTAGTGGGAGGTGTCCCTGCCCATGGCAGGGGGGTTGGAACTTGATGATCTTTAAGGTCCCTTCCAACTCTAACCATTCTAGGATTCTATGCAGTGGCTTTAAAGAGTTGCAGCAGCATGATGAGAGGATTTAAAGCCAGCAGTGCAGCTGGGCAAAACTGGATCTCAAAGATTAAATGAAAAATTACTTATGCTTCTAGTAACTTAAATTCTATGGCGAGCTATTGAAGTGACATATTTCACTAAATAGGAAAAATAATTCTCTGTAAATATATGGCTGGAGGCTGGATCTACAGGGGCCAAGATCCCTTGGTGGGCTGGCTGTTCAGCTTTGATATTTGGCATGACAGCCTCATTGCACACAAACACTTCCCAATTCCCTCATAAATTCACATCCAGGAGAGCACATCCATTCCTAACGCTGCTTTTTACCGTTGTTTTCGTGCTTGCCAGTAAAAGCAGCGCAGAAGGTCTCAAGCAAGACAGTCTGCGGTGCTGACGTTCTTTTACATTCTCAGTATTTCACCAATAACACGCTGTTACAGTAACAGATTTCAGCAGAAGCTGCCCACCTGATTGATGAGGTATTAATCGAGCCAGTTCATTAATACTTGTCATCATTTTCAGCTCTCATGAACGGAGAAGCCATCAGGCTGAGGTGCTGTGGGCTTGATCTCCCCTGAAAGGGCTTGCCCAGATAGCTATGCTGGCAAGTGTGACTGAGATCGATCTTGTGCTGCTGCGTGGACTTCTCCCAGTAGGGCTTCAACCATGTCTTCAAGTTAAATAACCTGTAACCAAGAGGAGTTCCTGGTGGCCTAGTCTTTTTGCCATCCTTAGCTGTTAGTCTAAACAAAGCTGCAAGGAAGTTAGATGACTGCAGGGGGAAAAAAGGCTGAGATGTACAAACACCAGAATCGCCTACAAATGTGCAGTGTGGGCCCTCCATTCTCTTCATTCTGTCTGCCAAGGGCAGTCTCCGCAGCTTGGGAGCACTTCAAGAAAGGTGTGGCAGAGCCCTAGGAGAGAAGGTTGAGAGAGCTGGGCCTCTGGAGCCTGGAGAAGAAAAGGCTGAGGCGAGACCTTATTAATATTTATAAGTATCTGAAGGGTGGGTTGAAAGAGGATGGAGCCAGACTCTTTTCAGTGGTTCCCAGTGACAGGGAAAGGGGCAACAGGCACAAACTGGAACACGGGAAGTTGTATACAAATATGAGAAAAAACTTCTTTACCATGAGGGCAACAGAAAACTGGAACAGGCTGCCCTGTGGCAGGTTGGGAGGTTGTGGAGTCTCCTTCTCTGGAGACCTTCAAGACCCACCTAGATGCAGTTCTGGGTGATGTGCTCAAGGCAATCCTGCTTTAGCAGCGGGGTTGGACTAGGTGATCTCTAGAGGTCCCTGCCAACTCTGACTATTCCGCAGAGAGACTCTTGAAGGGGAAAACGGTGCCGATCAGAGGTAAAATGTTCTGGGAAACGATTGAGCCTGGAGGGAGGATTGAAGGGGAGAGAAGAATGAGAGGGATAATGACACGATCTTCAGCCAGTGTTTCGTGGAAGGAAGGAGCCGTTCGCTCCTTGCAGAGCCGTGAGGCGGGCAGGGCATCCCGCCAGCACCGCTCTCGGGGGCCGGGCGGCTGTCGCCCCCTGGTGGACGCGGCGCGGCAGCCGGCG
Organism: Jacana jacana; assembly: GCA_013400555.1. Lineage (NCBI taxonomy): Eukaryota > Metazoa > Chordata > Aves > Charadriiformes > Jacanidae > Jacana > Jacana jacana. The sequence goes on along the minus strand of VZTM01005793.1, from coordinate 239,211 downwards.
GCTAAGGGGAGGCTGTGCGTCCGTCTGTCTGTCCGCTTCTTCGTTCCTTCTGTCCGGCCCGCTCGGATTCCCTCCCTGGGCAGGGGCGGGGAAGGTGCCAGCCTGGAGCCTCCTGCCTGGGACGGCCAGGCAGCAGCGCTCCTCATCTCCCTCTGCCGGGTCCTACAGGTGTTCCCCGTTTGAAGCTCTGGGATATCACGTGAATCATCGTGGTAACCCCCCTGAAAACACCTTCATCCAGTGCTGGGCTGATTCTAGAAGCAACTGCTACTTATTCTACCCAACTTAGCCATTTTTGGTAATAATAACTGGCCCCTGGACCAATTCTTGTGTCATCATCTGCTTAGTATATAGATATTTAGGGAGGGGGAAAGCACAGAACGGCAGGAGCTGGAAGGGGCCTCTGGAGGTCAGCTAGTCCAACCCCCCTGCCAAAGGAGGTTCACCGAGAGCAGGTTGCACAGGATCATGCCCAGGCAGGTTTTTAATATCTCCAGTGAAGGAGACTCCACCACCTCTCTGGGCAGCCTCAAAGTAAAGATGTTTTTCCTCGTGTTCAGATGGTACATCCTGCGTTCCAGTTTGTGCTGGAAGGGAAGCTGCAGCTGGTTTGGTTTTGGTATTACCATCAGATGTCTGTGATGTATAGCGCTGTGCAATGCTAATTCCTGTTGATCCTCTGCTACCCTGCCCTTCCTGTGAGCATTTCAGTCATCGTCACCTTCCCCCAACCACAAGCAGAAATCCACAGATCATAGAATCAGTCAGGTTGGAAGAGACCCCTGGGATCATCAAGTCCAACCATCAGCCCTACTCTACAAGTTCTCCCCTACACCAGATCCCTCAACACCACATCTAATCGACTCTTAAACACAGTCAGGGATGGTGACTCCACCACCTCCCTGGGCAGCCAATTCCAGTGACCGACCACTCTTTCTGGGAAGAATTCTTAGTTCTAATGTCCAGCCTAACCCTACCCTGCTGCAGCTTGCAGCCATTCCCTCTCCTTCTATGGCTAAGATGCTGGAGGTGCAGTCAGAATATTTATACGCAGCACTTTAGCAACATCTATTTGTAAATCCTGGTATGAGATGGCCAAACAGCATAAGAGCAATTCATTTTCCCAATAACCCCCTTGGTCTAACACTGGCTAAGGGTGCTCAAAGAGCAATTCTGCCTTGGACACCATAGCAAAAATAAAACCAAACCCAAATCTCTCCAGAATCTCTAGTATACAGTATGTTGTGAGCTCCCAACATGATGTATCTTCTCTGGAGTCCAGGCTTGCTCACGCACTGAGAAAGGGAACTCAGAAATCTGCTTATTAGTGCAGAGTTGGACTATTCCTGCATTTATAATGCAGATAGTAACCCCTGGAGCTATCCAGAGCTAATGCAGCACTACAGTAGTAGCTTGCTAGACCTCACATAAACAGATCCCTGTGCTCTGGATTCTTTTTATGTTGGAGCTTATGTACCCAGTGTTTCTATGGCTGCTACGAATATAAGAATAATACATCTCAAAATCTTTCACTGGACTGTGCTATTGAGATTCTCATCTTAGCATGCAGGGACAAATCTTCTCAAGGGATTCCAATTACACAGCAAGAGGAATAAAACTGAAAGCAGCAATTTCTCATTTTACCAAATATCCTGTTTAGAAAAAAACCCTATGATGAAATACCTATTACACCGTCAACTCCTGTGCCCCACCCTGGTGTCCATCCACAATTCTAGAGGAAGAAGCTAGTTCAAATAAGGCTGGCTTTGTTCCACTCAGCAAGATTTTCCTTTGGCTCTCTCTAGATGTAAATATGTCAGATTCCTGCGGATAATCCTTTCCTGTCAATACTGCTTAGGCTGGGGCTGGGATGGAGTCCTAGAATTATGAGTAAGGATGGAAAACATAACAAGCAGAGAAAGAATCAGGGTTACCATGAACCTTTCAATTTTTTTTTTAGTGCTCTGACTTTCAAATAAAGTTCTGATGTTGTTTCCTTTCCCCCTCCTTTCTTTTTATCAAACTTCCATGATGTTCAAGTATTATTTGTTTCACAGTAATAATTTTAAGCCTCAAGGTAAAACAGGGCTTGAGATGATAGCCACTGCAGACACACCTGTTTAGAGAGAGCACTGCAAGGGACATGATCTAAACAAATGAGTTACTATGGTCCTTAACAGCAGGTGAAACCAAAATATTGCAGTTCCCAGTGTAGTAGTTGGATAGTTCACATTTTGGTGTCACTCAGGCAAAAAAAAACCTGCTTTCTGCCAAGTACTTCCCTGTCCTGGAAACTCAAAACACTCTGCCCAAGGCAGCAGGATCCAGCCTGCAAGGTGGTCTGCCTGGGAGGCAGAGACCCAGGAAGGACAGCAGGATGTGTCTGAGCTGCACAGCGTAGGAAGCTTCACTCTGACAACCTCTGTGGAGTGCTTGAAGTGTGTAAATGGAAAACAGTAAGGTCTTAAAAGAAAGTTTCCATCCAGATGGGAAGCTTAGAAATTATGGAGAGACAAGCATCCTGATCCAGATCCCACTGAAGTTAGTAGATACACTCCCATTTCCTTTCCTGGTACAAAAATCAAGGCCAAAGTACTTTGCCCAAAGCCACACAGAAAACACATAATATATACAGCAATGATTTCCAGTACCTAAAGCTCCAAAAATCCTCTCCTTTCCTTTGAGCGCATCAGAACCATTTACCAGAATACCTAATAGCTAACAGATCTTCCTTTTTGAAGCTCCCTTCCCAGAATCTGGATGCAGCAGTGTAAGAACGTTATCGAAGGAGGTAACACAGGCTTGTAGGGTTTAAGGTTTACACAAATATGGTTTACAGGGGCCTCAGGCCACATTTAACAGCTACTTCCATTCAAAAGATTGCAAACATTAATAGTGTAGACAGCCCAATGCTCATCATTAAGCTCCAGAGTAAGCACCTAACTGAGGGACAGCCTTCTCCATACTATTGTTTCCAGCTACCTGGAGTTTCAGGCTGATGCCTTCAGAGATCCTCTCACCTTTAGAGTTAGAAATGAAAGGGACATTGACAGATGAAGTGCCTTAAGTGAATAAAGCTGCTGTTACGCCTATGTCTTACATACAGTGCTACCGTCCAGAAATTGAAACCCTATCCTAACAGGTGGTGAATGGGAAGATTTATTTAGGCACCTATCCATGAGAACACTGTGGGCACCAAACTCTTCTCCCAGTAGCATATTTTGTAGAATTGTGGACTTCAAAGATCTCGTTCTGATCATTTTTATCTCGTCTCCATACCATATTTCTAACATCATGCATTCAGGTCTGAAGAGGTATAGTTCTTAGCAATTTCATGAAGTATTATACATTCTTAGGACAGTTTCCAAGAGAGGGGAGAAACCCCCTTGGTTTTTTCTAATGTGTTTAGCATTTAAAAATAAGGTATGCAAGAAGAACAGCTTTTCCATTCAGGCAGGAGATACTTACATTGCTAAGAATAGCCCTATTAAGCTCTCAAGAACATGAGATTGATGAAAGGATAATTAACATTTGCTGGAGTCTGAATCCTTACAGATAATTAACTGAGGTGATAATAACCTCTTAGACCCATGAAAAATACCTCTGTACTTGAATGCATTCAGTAATCAAACAGCATTATAGCATCCCAGAAGAACCTCATAGCCTTCCAGTGACTGCAAGGTTAGTGGCACAGCTGGAAAAGGCCCTGTACCTTCTCCCTAAGTCAGTGGGGTTTTAAAGCTGCAGCAGCTAGAGAGAGCAGGATGACTCCTTTTGGCCTCCTTTGGGTTCAGGGGAGGCTCCTTTAAGTCAGGGCAGGACATCTTAAAGCCTTCAGATTGTATGTACCACTCATGCACTTTTGGGTTATCCTGCAACAACATGGGGAAAACCATTCAGCCACGAGGCTGTAGGAAGTGTAGTCGCTGGCTATGTTTGTCCTTTGTGTCAGTGTCCCCTCCGTCCACTGTATAGTCACATAAGAGACTACCCACCCAGAGGAGCTGATGAACCGAAGACAGCAGAGGGACAGAGATGAGGTGTGCCAAAGCAATGTGGCACAGCAGAGAGAGGGCAACCAGGACAGATAGCTGATGGCAACCACCACACCTGTTAATTCTAAATGTTAACTTCTAGGTGTTTCTCTACCTTCCCTCCCCATCATCTGTGGGATCTGTCATACAGTACGATCCAAGGGCCATAAACATGGCTAGACCTTTCTGTTGATTTTGTCAGGATTTGAGCCAGGTTGGCCCAATGACAAGACAACTGATGCTCACCCCCACCTCACACTCCACGGAGAGGAAAAAGAGAAAGATTTGAGCCAAAAAATTAACCACTTTAACAAAGTATTAATAATAAAGAAGTAATGAAAGAGATATAGCACATATATATATATATATACACATCATATATATCAAGCTCCTAGGAGAATGTCACCAGCAGGCAATGGGAAGTTCCAGACTGTACACAGCAATGGATGGGAACTGAATTCCGGATCCAGCATCAGGAACACACAGAGAAGGCCCAAAAAGCAGACAGGGTCTTCCTCAGCCACAAGCCATCGAAGANTCTGAGCTGCACAGCGTAGGAAGCTTCACTCTGACAACCTCTGTGGAGTGCTTGAAGTGTGTAAATGGAAAACAGTAAGGTCTTAAAAGAAAGTTTCCATCCAGATGGGAAGCTTAGAAATTATGGAGAGACAAGCATCCTGATCCAGATCCCACTGAAGTTAGTAGATACACTCCCATTTCCTTTCCTGGTACAAAAATCAAGGCCAAAGTACTTTGCCCAAAGCCACACAGAAAACACATAATATATACAGCAATGATTTCCAGTACCTAAAGCTCCAAAAATCCTCTCCTTTCCTTTGAGTGCATCAGAACCATTTACCAGAATACCTAATAGCTAACAGATCTTCCCAGACTGAGCAAGCCTTTCCTTTTTGAAGCTCCCTTCCCAGAATCTGGATGCAGCAGTGTAAGAACGTTATCGAAGGAGGTAACACAGGCTTGTAGGGTTTAAGGTTTACACAAATATGGTTTACAGGGGCCTCAGGCCACATTTAACAGCTACTTCCATTCAAAAGATTGCAAACATTAATAGTGTAGACAGCCCAATGCTCATCATTAAGCTCCAGAGTAAGCACCTAACTGAGGGACAGCCTTCTCCATACTATTGTTTCCAGCTACCTGGAGTTTCAGGCTGATGCCTTCAGAGATCCTCTCACCTTTAGAGTTAGAAATGAAAGGGACATTGACAGATGAAGTGCCTTAAGTGAATAAAGCTGCTGTTACGCCTATGTCTTACATACAGTGCTACCGTCCAGAAATTGAAACCCTATCCTAACAGGTGGTGAATGGGAAGATTTATTTAGGCACCTATCCATGAGAACACTGTGGGCACCAAACTCTTCTCCCAGTAGCATATTTTGTAGAATTGTGGACTTCAAAGATCTCGTTCTGATTATTTTTATCTCGTCTCCATACCATATTTCTAACATCATGCATTCAGGTCTGAAGAGGTATAGTTCTTAGCAATTTCATGAAGTATTATACATTCTTAGGACAGTTTCCAAGAGAGGGGAGAAACCCCCTTGGTTTTTTTCTAATGTGTTTAGCATTTAAAAATAAGATATGCAAGAAGAACAGCTTTTCCATTCAGGCAGGAGATACTTACATTGCTAAGAATAGCCCTATTAAGCTCTCAAGAACATGAGATTGATGAAAGGATAATTAACATTTGCTGGAGTCTGAATCCTTACAGATAATTAACTGAGGTGATAATAACCTCTTAGACCCATGAAAAATACCTCTGTACTTGAATGCATTCAGTAATCAAACAGCATTATAGCATCCCAGAAGAACCTCATAGCCTTCCAGTGACTGCAAGGTTAGTGGCACAGCTGGAAAAGGCCCTGTACCTTCTCCCTAAGTCAGTGGGGTTTTAAAGCTGCAGCAGCTAGAGAGAGCAGGATGACTCCTTTTGGCCTCCTTTGGGTTCAGGGGAGGCTCCTTTAAGTCAGGGCAGGACATCTTAAAGCCTTCAGATTGTATGTACCACTCACGCACTTTTGGGTTATCCTGCAACAACATGGGGAAAACCATTCAGCCACGAGGCTGTAGGAAGTGTAGTCGCTGGCTATGTTTGTCCTTTGTGTCAGTGTCCCCTCCGTCCACTGTATAGTCACATAAGAGACTACCCACCCAGAGGAGCTGATGAACTGAAGACAGCAGAGGGACAGAGATGAGATGCGCTATAGCAATGTGGCACAGCAGAGAGAGAGCAACCAGGACAGGTAGCTGATTTCAACCACCACACCTGTTAAAATTAAGTGTTAACTTCTAGGTGTTTCTCTACCTTCCCTCCCCATCATCTGTGGGATCTGTCATACAGTACGATCCAAGGGCCATAAACATGGCTAGACCTTTCTGTTGATTTTGTCAGGATTTGAGCCAGGTTGGCCCAATGACAAGACAACTGATGCTCACCCCCACCTCACACTCCACGGAGAGGAAAAAGAGAAAGATTTGAGCCAAAAAATTAACCACTTTAACAAAGTATTAATAATAAAGAAGTAATGAAAGAGATATAGCATATATATATATACACACACATCATATATATATCAAGCTCCTAGGAGAATGTCACCAGCAGGCAATGGGAAGTTCCAGACTGTACACAGCAATGGATAGGAACTNGGATGGGGATGGGGATGGGGATGGGGATGGGGATGGAGGAAGTTGAAGAGTTTATCTACAAAGTAAAGTTTGAAATGACCATATAAATAGAATAGATAGCCACTGCTTCCCAGCCTCGAGCCCCGTTACATTGGTAACCAGGATCTGGGGAGCTTTATTAGTTTATATTTTTTTCCAGGGCAAAGAATCTTCTATTTCTTGTGTCCATTGTTATAAAGCAACTGGCGATAGGTAGTGATACCATTTGTTAAAACAACCCTCAAAAGGAGTTTTTTTGGTTCACGTCACAGAAGAAAACCAAGGACTTCCAGCATTGCACCTCAGCGTTGCAGAAGTGGTGGCAGCTCCGTGACGCAAGGCAGAAATCACATGTTAGAACTCTCCAGAATTAGTGTAGTTTCAGCAAAGTCTGCTGGCACAGCCGAGGGTTGGGTGGCAGGTTGCATTTAGATTTCACTCATTTGTTGTTCTGGTTTGGGAGATCGCTGCTCATGTGTAACCCTCCTGTTGTAGTAGAAGCTCTGCAAACCAGCAAGTTTGCTGCTGACACAAAGCTGGGAGGAGTGGCTGACATGCCAGAAGGCTGTGTTGCCATCCAGCGAGACCTGGACAGGCTGGAGAGTTGAGTGGGGAGAAATTTAATGAAATATAACAAGGACAAGTGTAGAGTCTTGCATCTGGGCAAGAACAACTCCAGGTACCAGTATAGGTTGGGAACTGGCCTGTTGGAGAGCAGTGTAGGGGAAAGGGACCTGAGGGTCCTGGTGGACAGCAGGATGACCATGGGCCAGCACTGTGCCCTCATGGCCAAGAAGGCCAATGGCATCCTG
>VZTM01005793.1:213124-231554 GCA_013400555.1 Jacana jacana | reverse complement strand
GATCTTTCAAGGTCCCTTCCAATCCCTGATACTCTGTGATTCTGTGAAATGTTTTAGGCAGAGAAGTACGTCTCTCAGATTAACGTCTTAGTTCCTGCCCCTTTCAGCATGCACGCTCTTTACTTAACAAGGCTCAATAATGCAGCCCTTGTGCGTGTGGAGGTCTGTCCCCTAACCTCAAACAGTTGGAGTAAAGGCATAATCTATCCAATCTATATTGTCCTTTGGTCCGTCCTGATTTGCCTTCATTTGCCTTCACAAAGGTCTTATGTTTCTTCGGGTTTGCTGTTTCCCATTCACTAGAACCGCTGTAATTTACTGCTTTACCTATAAAATTAATTCAGTAACAAAGCTGCTGTTTCAAATGGTTGCACAGAGCTGAATTCCTGTTTGTGAAAGTATTTGAGCTATAAAAAGAAGCCTGTCTATCAAGAAGAGATTTTGGAGTGCTGTTTATTGTTTCTTCCAGTTTCTCTCATCTCACGGTAACAAAAAGTTCTCCTCCTCCCGAAGAGCAATCAAATAAAACCCGAGTGCTTGCAATCCTCACTGTGCAACCCGAGTTGAGGACTAGGTGTGCTTTTTTTGCATTGGCAAAAGAGAAGCACATTGAGAAAAGACGCAGTGTAGCGAGTGAAGTTCAGCCTTTGCATTTTTGTCTGAACTATTTAGAAGAAGCCAGGTGGTTAACACAGCCCTGATTTCAACACTCCCTGGACAAAATTTGGAGATAAATTTGTCTCGGGATGATGGCTGAGGCTAGTGTTGCGCGCTTCATTCCTGCAAAAAAGGAATTGAGAATGCAAACAAGTGCATCTACATTGCCACGTTCTTCAGTGAGTCCCGCCGACCTCAGTACTGTTGCCGGTGAAAGGGGAGGCAGCTTCAGGGTGTAAGCCCAAGCTTCCTTCATGCCTAAACTGTTTGGACAAAAGCCTCTACTGAGGAGCAGGGTTTAATATGTGTTTGGGCAGAGGAGCTCCTTTCCTTCCCTCCATTCCTGTTTGCAAGCAGGAAGCAGAAGCAGAGCTTTACTGTGGGTGTACACAGGCAAAGGGGGATTGGGGGCTGAGGCTAGCAGCGCTCTCTCCCACCAGCACAGCCAAAACGCCGAGGCCCAACTCAAAGTGCTCTGAAGTTTGTACCAAGTAAAGATAAACACACAGCCTGAAAGGCTTTGTTAATACTGTGGGGAAAGGCTTGAGGCAGGGACCTGGTTTGAGAGAGGAGTTCTCCACTCCAAATGAAAAAATCTAGTCATTAGTTGATTTATTAGTCCCTCTTCAAATGATACTTTTGTTTTGAGAGGACTTTAGTTACTCTCTGCTGACTGGAATTTTTCATTCATGTTGGAGAAGTGTTGTTCCTTGACTTGAAAAGTGACTTTCAGCGAGCAATAGGTTTTTCAGGCCTCATCCAGTGGCTTTGGGCATGACAGCTCCCCACTTTGCCACAAGGTCCTTGCTATCCTTTCTCTCTTTTCTTTTTCTTGCCTTATGCTTTATGTGTTTACAATTAGCTTTTTTGGGTTTGCATGTATTTAAGTCTCACGTATTCGCCATCAATGCACTTGCTGAAATGCTTTTACTGCAGGAGAAACCCTTTTCCCACATTGTGTCCAGTACAGTAAGGTAGCACAAGTCCTTGCAGTTGAGGAAGATTCCCTCTGTGGAAAGATCCTAAGTGCAGTGAAAGACTCAAGACCACCACTTAACCTGCTTTCAAAAATAACACCAGCATTTAAGGTGGCTGAAATTCTTCTTGTACATTTTGATCTTAGACATTGTATGCATATTTGTGACAATGAAGCCTCTGGCTGACTGTATTTCTGAGTCTCTTTTGCAATTATCAAGGAAAAGGGTGTTACGGCAGATCTCTAAGGCAGGTTCTACCAGGAAGTTTATTCAAAACAACTGTTTCCTTTAATATGAGTCCTGAACTTGTGGAGAATCTCATAGCTTCTTATGCTTCCACCACAACATTGTTCCACCTTGTATTAACCCTTGGTAGGGAAGTGTGGGGTCTGTCTGTTCTTCCCCTGCCTTGTCCTGCTCCTCCCATTAGGAGTATTTGTTACAGACAAACTCAATTTGCTCTTTTCAAGGTCAAAATTAAACCATTTAAAAGTAGGTTTTTCACTTATCAAAGAAACTCTTGCATACTTACCAAGAGGAAAAGAGCACATTGTCATTATGCTGTAGTGATGTTAAACATCTGCATGTGAGTAAGCAGCTGTGTAGAAGACCTTCCCAGGGCACCTGGGTTTGGCAGGATGCAGAGCTTCATTGGTGCCTGCTCACCCTCCTGCACGGCTCTGACAGCAGAGGCCAAAGGAAGACTGCAGTAATGCTGAAGCTCCTGCAGCTTGGTTTGTTGAGACACGAGGGTCCCTTCTCATCATTCTGACAGTGTAAACATGCTTTTAAGTAAAAACAACTTAATTGTCTCCCAAGAACTTGCATTAATTAAGATGTTGTGTAGAACAGGTCTTGCAGTACATATCTTTGGGCTAAACATGTTAATTAACTGCCTCTTGCTGTCTCAAATCCCATAGTATTCTCAAAGTGGGGCAGAATTTCCCATTTGCTGCTGTAACAATGTGTAGGGAGGCTCACTGCTGTTGACCAGGCTTTCTGTGGTAGCTGATGAGATCACATGAGTAATTCACACACCATTTGCTAAGGTGCATGTTTGCTTCATGCTCTGAAGAAGATCATTGATAATTTTTTACAAATACTGTATAAGTACAAACATATACAAGTCTTTCCAAGCACAAGGATATATTGCAGTTGTCTTTCTAGCTGATTTGCCTGTGCAGCTTTTTACAGATCTCCAACACCCTGATGTTATCTTCTGACAGCGCCTGAAATTCTCCTTATATTTCCTTATATCCTTATGTAGGATAATGGGAGTTGTGCCTGGGGATCCTTCCACAGCCTCCAGCCCAGCTTATGCCATAGCAATGAGGAGTATTAGTCCTGTGGGAGGAACAGCACGTCTTGCCTCATGCAAGATTTAGACTTCAGCTTTGTGCTGAGACTTCTTCAGAGGCAGCTAGGAAGAGGAAGGTTGCCAAACCTCAGTGCAGCCCTAATGGGATTCAGTCAACCAGTTCCCCTAAGCGGCTGTGAAAATCCCACTCTCAGCTCCATATCTTGCTATTTGCATAATGTTCACGCCCCCGTGCTGTAGCTTGGCTAGCGTCGGTCCCTAAGAGGCAACGTGTCTTTGGCTGTCTTAACAAGCTGCAATTTAGGTGATGTTCCCAAAGAAAACACAGGAAACACACCAGAGCAAAGAAGGAAATCAAGAGAAAATCGGGTAACAAGACTCATCCTCAGCATTGCCTTGGAAGAAATTAGTTAGATGTAGAGATCAGAAGCAGCAGCCACCAACTAAATAGGTGAGGTTACAGCATGAGGCTATTTAGACAGCGATAGGAGGAATGGTGATCAGATGTGCAAAGCTTTTGGGATGCAGATTTAAATTCCCTTGGTCAATGGCATTGCTCCAGATGTTCTCTAGAGTAGCGGGGCAGAATTCTTTCCACTGTAATCCTGCTTTCTCCTCCAGGTTTCACTGACCATAAACTTTTCATTAGTGCCCTTAACATGAGGCACAAAAGTCTTCAAACTAACACCTGTTGCATCTATTTTTATAAGCCGAGGGACTGATGGGTTCCACAGGGGATTCAAGAATAAAATGTATTTAGTAGCCACAAAGGTTTTCTATTAACTTTATGTTTCTTTTCCTTGCAAAACTTGGGACTATATATCCTAAATGTGCTGCCTGCTGCTGTTCCTTTTTGACATAAACCTCTCTTTGCTTTGCTCCTTTAAACTCGGTGCCAGACTCTGCTTGTGCTTGTGCCTGTGTAGATCCAAAATAACTCCTTGGATGCTAATGATGCAATTCCAGGCCCTCTCTGGGGTTACTGAGAATAGGAGCTGGTCCTTGTCGGTTCAAATTTACCCTTGATGCAACTTCACTGAGGGTGAAGGAGCTGCCATGAGGGTATTTTGGCTTCACCACCCCATGACATTAAGTGTTTCCTGCAGGCCGCAAACCGTTTGATTGTTGCCCAGCAAAACATGGTGAGCACAGCGGGTCACATACCTCTCATAAAGCTCTGGAGCTAAACTGGGTCAGCTTAGGCATGACAGTTCACATCAGCTATGGAGTGGCTCATGTTATTTAAAATATGTGCAGATGCATCCGTCCAAACCTGTAACTGGAAGTGACAGAGGCAAAGGGAGTTCCCCGTGCCGCTTGGTCATCAAAGATCCTCGATAATAACCCCCGACAGAGAGACCCTCTTCCTGGGCAGCTGCGGATTTAATTTTGGTCTTTGTCCAGCCCCAGCAGCTCAGATCTCTGAAGAAGTGGATTTTCTAAACAATAGGGGTGGGATGCACTGAAGCGTGAGGAAGAGGCGGGACACCAGGTGTCTATGAATGAGCTAACGAGGAGCCCGAGATGCCTCAGTATCCCTCCCCTGCCCCCTTGTTCTGCCCTTGGATGGTAACACGGAGCAGCACAATGAGTCAGTATTAGCCTGCGGCGCAGCTGCGAGAGGTCAGGCCCCGCACTTTTGTACGGGTGTCTTTAATTTAGCCTCCTCGGGGACTCGTTTTTCAACCGACGAGAGGGCTAATGCAAGAGCCATCGGGGGAAATGACATCAGTCGGTGAGAGGACAGGCGTTTAAGAAAGGCAGCTTGTACTTTAACCTCTCCTGCCACACTCTCGGTGTGATGCTTAGGTTGCCTTTTCTGTCTTGCTCTCTTTTTCTGTCGCCTGTATGAAGTCAATAGCCCAAATCCCCTTCACCTATTCTGCCACTGATTTTCAGGAATGCAGAACTTAAGGAAATGGGGAATTGCTTTTGGTGGCACTCAGCTCAAGGTTAAATCCAGAGACCCACGCTCTGACAGTAAAAAAGGGCAGTGACAGATGTGTGCTTTTCTCTAGCTGCATCGCAGGGAGAGTTAAGATTATCTTCATTCTGGTCTACTCTTCCAACCGCTAAGCATTAAGCCCTTTTGATTGGCTCTGATGCTCTACAATACTGTCTTCTACTTGCACACTATTATTTTCTACCTAGCTTTATTGACATGGCTTGAGTTATTAACCACAAGCTATTTCTCCAGGGAAAATTAGGCTGTCCAGCCAACCCACAAGGAACAGAAGGGATGTCTGATGTGCATGGAACAGGACCCCTCTGTCTCTAGTCTTTGGATAATTAATACGTAGCATTAATGATCTACTGGAGGAGGCAGCCCTTCCTGGCTGGAATGGTGGTGGCTGTGATGATGGCAGGAGGGAAACGCTGGCAACAGGGCAATCCTCAGCACCAGGAATGGGATATACACTAGGGAGAAACATCCACCCTAAGGAATGGCTAGTACACGTGGGCACTGAAGGCCTGGCTGCCTGCCCATTCAGGCTAAGGATATCTGAAGTAAATGGTGAAAAGGAACAGAGCAACATCTGCAGAAAAAACTACAGTAAAGTAGGAGAGGAAACAGGCTGTGAAAGTTGCTACCTGGCATCTGTGCTGAAAAGCAAAAATAAAAATTTCTGCCACTTACACTGGTATAAATTAGTATTATTCCTACCAAAAGAAAAGGAGTTACACTGGCATAAATACAAAGAAAAATGAGGTCTTATAAAGGACAATGGTCTCTGGATTAAATCCATTACTGCTGTAAGCAAATATATCCCACAGACCTCAAAGGAGCCATGCCTGTTTGTCCCCATGGTGAATTTGGTTCATTTTCCCTGGAGGCCTTTTTCCATTTTAACTGTAGCAAGCACGCAGATGGCTAGAGCTACAGTGGGGTGCCCAGCTCTCTGTTGAGGCAACCAGCCTGACTTCAGCTTGAACACAGCGATGTGCCCCGCTGTCACTGCTTTTTCAGAGCTACCAGTGACCAATATTTCAACTCCTTGTCAGCTTTGGCTTTCAGATCCTCAAGCATCAAGGGAAACACAAAAGGGTGTTTGGTATGGATGGCTAATATTGACAGGATTCTTACTGTAGCTATTTAAGCAATATGAGCTGGCATGTGTACATACATACATGCATGTAGATACTACTCTGTATACATATTCACCTACAGGTGCTGCTGTTATATCATGGACATGCGTGTAAAATGCACAGAGTTATTATGAAATATAATAATCCCTTGAAAATTAGATGCTGCCATGTGTTTTGACTCAATTTATCTACTTTCCCTCAGGGTCAACCTAGCCTTCTCTTCAGGGCTGCTGAACACTGCTCCCATCAAATGCTGTGGCAGCCAAGCATAATCATCTTCTCCAAAAAACACATTTAGCTCTCACAAGCTTGCTTCTTTGTTGGTGCTTCTCTTCTTTTTAAATAAAAATATTCCTATTATACATCTGCAGTATCTTGCTGGAGGATGAGTCTAGCAACCAGTACCAAGTACCATTGGCAGCTGCAGTTCTTGAAACGGGACTTGCAAAGCTTCACGTCAGACTTCACCCCAGGCCCATTTCAGCTTTGCCTGTCATGCTAAGAAATGTATTTTTGAAAGCATATCTCTGTCATTAGGAATGCTGTGTCTTGGTGGCACCTCAGGCATTTCTGGCTGTGTTGCAAGGTTGCAGGCAGGCAAACAGAATGGCCATCAAGCACCTGCTTTGTTAATTACAGAAGCTTTAGCTGGTACAGAAGGTGGCCTTTTATTCCTCCTGGGGCTCTTTTCACCTGAGCAGCCCCCGTGAAAGGCAGAAGCACCTTTGGTCCTTCCTGTTCCTGGAAGTAGAAGGGGGCTAATGTTGCTGTGGCCCTGTAGAAGGTCAGTGATGAACACAAGCCCGAGTGTCCTCCTTTTCAGCCAGGAGGAAAGTAGGGGTCATTGGCTGAGACTTAATGATACCTACAATTGATGAATGCAAGCAATTACAGGGGGTCATGGTATTTGAGAGGTATATTACACACTGTGCCTTTCTAAGGGCTAATTACTGCAGATGGAAGGGCTTTGTTCCCACATGGAAACCCGCTTAAATCAGTTTTACGCAGATGTAGTCTGATGGTCTGGTCCCAGGAGCGCTACTTTTAGTCTTTCCATGAGTCAGATTGGTGGGTTCAAATAAACCATGACCAGGACAATAACAGTGGCTTGGGTTCTTACGCTGGATGCTTGTGTGCTTCTGAGGACCACGTTGGGTGCTGGCTTTTACAAGGGACATCCCAGGCAATCCCTTTACCTGCAAGTCGCTTGGTGGTGGGGTGAGCTTGTGCAGCCAAGCTGCTGCGGGCCCATCTACATCATAAAAAGACTCAAAGCAGTGAAACTCCATGAGTACTGACCTTGAAGGTAGGGCAGCAACAGCTTCTAACATGTCATATGAAAAAGTTTCACTGATTGTTTATCACCAGCATAAGGCAGTTTTACACCAGGAGCCTTTCATGGTACCAGGAACCAGACCTTGTCTTCATTTCTGATCACATCCCCTTTCATAGCTGATCAATATAAATTCACACACACACATATATATATATATTAAGGATAAGAAAAGCAAATTCTGTTAAAAAAACATTAAAAGATCTTACCTGCCATTGATTCCTGATAGCACTTCCCAGTGGAAAATTCGTCCAACAAAGATCTCTCTCTCACTTTGTGCCTGTAGCGCTCCTACTGCAGCCAGGTCCCGGTTCACAGCTCAAGACATCTGCTCACCCACAACAACAGCAGATAAGAAGGTTTTGTCAGCCACCTTGACAGCTTTAAGTGCGACTCATCTAATATTGTCTTCACCCACACTCTGGCCAGCTTTGAGGATGTTACTCCCAATTTACATCCCGGTTTGCATGCTGAAAATAATATTTACTGGTTAAAAGACTGTAAAGTAGTTGAAAAAATGTTGCTGTGAAGCACTACTGCATGTTTCTTTTGCAGACAGATTTTTTTTTCCTACGGATGTTCAACCACTTGGTGGTGCTACAGAAAGGGTCTGCTTTGCTTCCTAGAGCAAAGCAGGTTTCTTCTCTTTCATGCAGTGTATCCAGAGATCTCATTAGATAAACCCATGGCAAGAAGCACCATTCTTAGAATCATAGAATCATAGAATGGTCCAGGCCAGAAGGGACCTCTTGGGTCATCTAGTCCGACCTCCCTGCTGACTGCAGGGACACCCCCAACTAGACCAGGTTGCCCAGTGCCTCATCAAGCCTCCCCTTGAAGATCTCCAGGGAAGGGGCCTCAACCACCTCCCAGGGCAACCTGTTGCAGTGTTCCACCACCCTCAGAGTAAAGAACCTATTCCTAATATCCAATTTAAATCTGCTCTTCTCCAGCTTGAAGCCGTTGCCTCTCATCCTGTCACTGCAGGCCTTTGTAAACAGACCCTCCCCAGCCTTCTTGTAGGTCCCCTTCAGGTACTGGAAGGCTGCTGTTAGGTCTCCCCGGAGCCTCCTCTTCTCCCGGCTGAACAACCCCAGCTCCCTCAGCCTGTCCTCGTAGCAAAGGTGCTCCAACCCCCTGATCATTTCTGTGGCACTCTGGACCTGCTCCATCAGCTCCATGTCCTTCCTATATTGAGGGCTCCAGACCTGTACACAGTACTCCAGGTGAGGTCTCACCAGAGCAAAGTAGCAGAGTCACCTCTCTGGATCTGCTGGCAATGCATATTTTGATGTAGCCCAGGATGTGATTGGCCTTCTTCCTCTCTCTTGTCTCATACGAGTATTGCCTTTGCAATGGCCAGGTTGACATCTCAGAAATCTAGCTATCTCGTTTCCCCACCGAGTATGTGTGTGCAAAATTACAACCTCAGCCAATTAATTTCTTTCTATCAGATACTTGATCTACATATTTCCAATGGAGCTGAAAATTCCTAAAGACGAGACATCCTGGGAGAATTCACCCATCTAAAAATGAACGTGTCCCACTCCGCCTATTGTTTGCTTTCCCCGACTATCCAGCACTAATTTTTATTTATGTCTGGCATTACCACTCACAGAAAGCAAATGTTCATATTCCACATTTGAGTTCACATCATAGTCCACATTGAGTTCACAAATGTTCATATTCCACATTGAGTTCAGTGACACAGAACAGAGGATGTGCGTCACTTGGTGCAAAGGCAGGGGGATCTGGGCACCAACACCCATTTGGCTCCTTGGAAAACCCCAGGCAAACTTTGTGGGTGCCAGATGGCACACAGGGATCAACGTTGAAAACCCTCTTTTTTATCAAGCCAGGGCAGAAAGGCAATGAAAGCCCTGACACAGCGAAGTTCTTGAGCTTTGTGTCTAGATCCTAAGAGGGAAATGCCCACAACAAGCCTGATACATCTTCCCCATCAAGTGATCGTGGGTTGGGGACTGAGGGGAGGGAACAGAAGTGCTTAGGGATGAGACGGAAATCTTCAGACAGTATCAAGTCAAGAGAGGGATGAATGCAGAGGGAGAAGATTACTAATTTCCATCTGTTTTGCAGCAGCATCTGGTTGATTCTAGGCAGCCTAAGATGTGTCATCTTTGTAGGCTTCAATGCTGGTAAAAGCTTCTGTGCATGGAGGCCTTGCAGAGATTAGCACAAGCTGAGGTGAAGTGAGAAGGATTTGGCCTTGCTAAAGCAATGGGAAGTATGCAAAGGTCATGTTGCTCCTCTTATTAAATTTGAATACTTTTTTCATCTTGGTAACAGACCTTCAAACATGTTCTTTAGAAATGAGTATCCCGTTCCATTAAAAATAAATGTTTCTTTCTTACAACACAATTAGTGTCAGCAAAGCATTCTGCAGATCCAAGAAGATTTATTTTTGTATAATTCTTGGGAGGCAGGAAAGAGTATTTTAGCTCTGGAGGAGAGATAAGGAGACACAAGTTTAAAAGTGTTTTTAGGCCCTGGGCCAGATTTTCTGATTCACCACGGCTCATGGAGGAGAGGCGGCATCTATCTCTTCAAGCCTCTGTGGACCTGCCAGGGAAGGTAGCTCTTTCCTAGAGTTAGCGTTACCCAAAGCGTTGTGCGCTTTGCATTGACAGGGAGAAGCTGATGGCATCAGTGTTTTGCCTTGTTTCTCCCTGTAGGATCAAAGCTGCGTCTTCTCTTAAGATCTGTGTTGTCTTTTTGGCATATTGAACCGTGACTGTAGCCTCTGCGTGGGCTGGAGAAGCCCAGGCATGGGTGGCTGTTGTGTGGACCAGCTAGCTTTAGCTCCAAAGAAAACAACCTGTCACCTTAGCACAGAAGAACATCGCCTCCCCACCCCTAAAGCCCCCACGCCAGCCCTGACACTCACCCTGCTGTGGGATGCCACCCCGCAGGGAGGATGGCCTTGGATTCACTGTCCTCCCAGACACCAATGCATGAGGGGATGTCGTCCTCTGCTACTCTACAACCCGCTCTGGGGGTTTCAGAAATTTGCAATTCCCTTTGTACTGCATGAGAAGCACAACAGAAACACAGAGAGAGCCACAAACCTTCCCCCCTCGCAATTCCCTAGCCAGCAAAATGAAATTTTCCTGCATAATGAGGCTTTGATCACGTTTGCTGCTCAGTCACTTTGCTATTGATTTAAAGAATTCTCTCTGCTAGCAAACAGGCATAAAGGATGGGTTTTTAGAAAGATCTAATGGAAAATTATATTTGATCCTTGGGCATCTATAGACGAACAGATTAATTTTCCGTTTAACTGCTCTTTGTAGTTTGCTGCCCCAGATTTGCGGGTATGTCCTGTTCCTGTGGAAGTCCTGTTGTGTCGCTGGTACACATCCTAATGTCATTATGTTCTGTTTACATCTTTCTAATCACTTGCCATAAAATGATTATATTGCCATTAACAGTTTTTTATTATTTGACCTAATTTTATTTACAAGTCACGGACAACACTATTTTCTAAAGCCAGGAAGTGGCAGTAGACAAATGAAAAGTAAACAAAATAAAGCTAAAGGAAGCCGGCAGCCTCCGCACTGATCTATTTCCTAATTTAGTACTGGTTTGACTTCAACAAACTAATGATTAGCGAAGGAAGATACAGCCAGTCTTACAGCTGTGCGGCCATGAGGCACGCTATCATAGAATCATAGAATCATTTAGGTTGGAAGAGACCCCTGGGATCATCAAGTCCAACCATGCTATGGTGAATTCCTGTATTTCAATGGGAATATTGGAGGTAGGCGGGGAGCAGGAGATGATTTCTCAGGACCAGATTGCATCCCTAGTGTGAAGACCATGGCAAGGGGTGGAGTTCTCCACCGTTCCCCAAAACACTTCCAGGAGGGAAAATGGCTGCCTTTCAGGAAGGCGCAATTCAGCCCTTGCTCTTCTTTGTTTATGGAGGTTGTGGGCTAGCCTGCACCACATGTGGGAAAGAGAGAATTAGAGAGCTTCTTTGCCATCAATTCCCCACAGATTTGTCTCCTAACAAGAGTAAGGAGGCACAATGTGCCTGTTTCTCCTCTAGGCTTGAGCTGCATACCCACAGTGCCAAGCCGGGGTCATTCCCAGATGAATGAAGCATGTTAACAGTTGAATACAACTCATGTGGTTCTTTCTGATAAGGGAGATGATTGTATATACATCGTAACACAGTAGATGTTATGTTCTAAGTGTCGCGGGGTCCATTTTCAGCCACTGAGCAGGATTTGCTGTCCTTATCCCAGATACCTGCTGGTCAGTGATAGTCTTGGGAAAATGCTCATTTAGATGAGTGCTTCCAAAGGCATGAACATCCAGTAACTCCTTGATGCCACGGGCAGCATGAGTTTTAGCGTGACATCTTGTGCTTAACCTTCTTCACTCTAAAAATATATACATGTTGAAGGGAAAAACCCCTGTATGTCTTTCACACTCTCTATATTATGGGAGTAGTCTTACCCTTGCATTTTCAAGAGAAATGCTTATACTTGCACTAGCTGTGAAAAGAGTGATACTCTCTAGACACAGATCCACAGACCTCAACATCAAAATAAACACCTTGTGCAAGACATACTGTTGGTTTTCTCCATCACGGGCTTCAGTGCAATGAACACCACACAAAAACCACAACCGAGGCTAAACCGTCATTCCTAGTAGGATCTACCCAGTGGCCATGATATCTCCATTCAGTCAGACTGGGCAGGAAATCCCAGAGTCCTGGAGGGACGTGTCTGCCCCATCTCATCCGTGAGTCATCCAGGATGAAGGGGTCAAAATGGCAAAATTTCACGCTTCCCCATCATGTTCCCATAACAACATCCCCAAATGAAGGCCCCTACAGCCTCCAGCTCCCTGGCGTGGCCGGCAGCCCCCAAGCAGGATGGCCCTGAGTCTCTCAGCCCCTGGGCTGCATGTCACTTCCCCCCCTCTCCGCTCCAGCTGCCTCCCGGCCCCAACCCAACCAGCTACCGCACAGCTCCACCCTTTTCCGCCACAACCCACAGGCACCTCTGAAATCTGCCCATGTTTACCAGCTATGGCCTTGGGGTTGCGGCACTGAAAACCGAGGTTAAGACGGCTTGCTTGCCCCACCACCTGCTGGGGGAGTCGAGGCCGGAGGCTTTGTGAAACAGTGGCCAGGGGATGACGGCCCTCAGTGACGCTCGGGAGAAACCATGAGTGTATAAGCCACAGAACATGAGAACGACTCCCATGTGTGGGAGCTGGCAGTGGGTAAAATAAGACCAGGCGGAAATCCCGCTGCCACACGTGGCCCAACGCGCTGGTGGTTGAAAGTGATGCAGCCAGTCTCAAAATAAGGGCAAAAAACCCCCGAGGTGGCGAAAGGGAGGGAACTGGAGGCAAAGAAGGGAAGTGATGAGAGGAGGGGAGCGCGCTGCCGTGTGACTTAAATGACTTTTTTCCACTTCTCTTCTCGTGGTTGCCATCGGTGAGATACGCAACCCAGCGACCGTAGCCCGCTGCCAACTCCCTGCTCGCGATGGAGAAAGCTGCAATGTTGCTTTTCCTTATTACAGCCCGCTGATATATGGGGACCTTAATCCCAAAAGGATTAATGTGCAATGGGGGGTGGTGGTGGTAGTTTGGATTATATTGCTTATATTTAATTAGAATTGTATACATAATTATATATATGTATATATAATTATTTAATAAAAATTATATATAAATAACATATAAATAATTATCTATAAATAACAAAATAACCACACAGAGCTTTTCTGAAAGAATATGTAAGTGGAAGGAGAAATAGGAAAGCAACAGAAGAAGAAGGAATTGTATGTGCTCGATCTTTCTGGAAACCCTGCAACAGAAGAGACCCTGAGCTCAGCCCCCACATTTCAGTTCTCTCTCCTGTGCGTTTTGGGTTGGTTTTCCTCACTTCTCAGAGGTGTTGAGCGCCCCGAATTAGCAACCGGGGCAGGTGAGGAGTTCAGGTATCATGTGGAAATGTTGAGTGTAGAAAAGCAGATTTTGGGTGGATAAAATGATGTGACATAAGCATGCAGGCACATGCATGCATACATAAATATGTAAATGAATTTTCAGATCTGGATATGTAAATTCAGCAGGCAATTGGTATGCTCTGTGCTATGGATATTCCAATAAAACATACCAAGCAGCAGAAGAAATAGCCACTATTACAGGAAAAAAGTGATAACATGTTAATTGTCTAAATTCTCAGTGAAAGCCACTGAAGCAAAGGCTTGAGGTTTGGAAATGGAATTTTAGAAGATGTTTTATGGACACAAAGCTCCTCTCCTACTGAAAGTCGTATACTTCTATAGAGAACTCCAGCCTAAATTGCAGTCTTTTAACAGACATTACAAGTATTCCTCAGTCTCTTCATTGTCCATAAAGCTCTATAGCAGGTCCAGGATCCAGAGTCAGGGGTCTTAACTCCACCTACATTTCTGTATGTCCTTTATATTACACAGACATCTCAAGAGGCCTAGGGGCAATCAAGGAACAAGCAGAGATACAGGAATTTAGATGGAAGCTATACCCTCTGGATCTGGATTTTGGATCCTGATCCAGGGTGTGGGTTTGGGCCAGGTTGTTCATTACTTGATCAAAGTATTGTTTTAATACTGAACTGGCATCTATGGGATGCAGACAAGACATATCTCAACAGACTGGTCAAGGTAAAAGTTTTTTATATGGCTCGCTACAGAGAAAATCAGTGCTACAGTCTTAATCCTGCGTGACTCCTGTGATTTTCATAAAGCATGCTATTTCGAGGATTGGATGTGATCTGCCAGGGCAGATGATATGCAGATACCTGCTGCGGGAAACAGATGGATGCCAGCCGTCTCTGCCAGCCGCCTCTTTCTAAGGGATAATCCCCGTCATTGAGTGGAACACATTAGCATGCTTTCACTTCAGCCAGCCAAAAAGCCCTCTCTCAGCAGCTACTTACACAGAGGAGAAAGTGCAGCTGAGAGAACGTCCCCTGGTTTTGCCTTGCGAGTATTTGCAGCTATGTCATGTTTAGATGTGGAGACTGCACAGCGCTGAGCACTTCAGCTTGGTCTAGCAAACGCCCGTGCCCATACTTAGCTTGATCAGCGAGTGGGAGCTGTCGAAGAAACCCAGTTGACGTTAAGATGAGGGTTCTATGTTTCTCCACCTCCGAGTGGAGACTCTGAAACTCCAGAAAGCAGCACATCCATTTTAGAGAGTACGTGTCTGTCATAGCCAGGAATCCCTTTAATACGTATTTCTCCTCTTTCCTCGATCGTATGCTGTAGGGAACAGTCAAACAAGCTCTCCAGCTCTCCAACAGCCCCTTGGAAGCCCACCTTTGTAAGGGTGCTTAACAGCTAACAACACTGTGGAAGACTTTGCAAACACTGAGGACTGCTTGGAAGCAAAAGGTCTGTGCACAAAGGATACCGTCTCACCAAGTTAAGCTGCATTATCAATATCCGTCGCACAGAAAACGCCTAGACCCCGTTTGTAAAATAAGGATTTGTATCAAGTATCTTTGAAATCCAGGTTTGGGGTGTTTTTTTTACGTAGCTAAATGCATGAAATGAATTAACATCAGCTCTAGGAATCTTATCTTTCATTGCAGGTGGCGCAGACTTTTGAAGGAGACCTAAACATCTGACTGAGAGCTATTAAACCGGTCCTTTTTTACCCTGAGTGTCTTTGTGCCAGATAACAAATAAGCTGTGCCACTTTGAAAGTTCATGGCAAGCATGAATCCTAAAAAGGTACCAAGTTTTACAATATATTGCTAAGAGGTCACAATCTTTTAGAAATGTTTTCCAGCTCTCACTGACTTCAGGAAGGTATGCCTACTGAAACCAGCGGCTTCGTTGTTGTTATTGTGATTATCTGTATAGTTTAGATTTGGTACAACATATCCTCCACTATTGTTTTGCAAATTAGACCCTAATCCTATTGCCTTTGAAGCTGGCTTGCAGAAGTCTGCTGGTTTCAATGGGGGGATAATTCCTTTTTGTGAATAAGGAAAAGCATTTACATAAAATAATACTGTCAGAAATGAAGAATTCCCTAGTGGTGTCTATAAACTCAGCAAGCTGAAATTCTCACCAACTGTTTATTTCAGAAGCAGTGAAACACTGCTTGTTTTACACTGACATGAACAGCTAGAACAATGCAATTTCCCTACAAAAGCCATTATTTAAGATTTTCTGTGTCCATTCTAACATTGTCTCACCATCCCTCTGCAACTGTTATGTCTTGGTATTCTTATACCTGGTGTGAAGGACACTGGTTTGCTATTTTCTCTAGTGATTTTTATTACTGTGGTGACCCATTGCAAGGCTAATGATATACTAAAAACCAAAAGGAAATCTCTCTGTATATCAGTGATGCCCTCAATCTGATGTGTATTTCTATACTTATAATTATTTTCAAGTCCCCTTGATATTACATATGAGCACAGAAAGTTTCTTGTATCCAATTCTAATTTACATGTTTAATTTGCTTAACGCCCTCTGGCTTTGGATTTAAGAGCATGGAAATTTAAAAGCAAAAGTGGTGTTTCTAATGCTGTATATATACCTGTGCTTATTCCATTATAAAATTGGTATTTTTCATATTGGAGATTCTGGTATTTTATTTCACCTTATATCTCTCCAATCACAATATATACCGATGTTATTAATGACATACCTCCTTATGGAACTGGTGATATATCCTTCCAAGCAGCTAGAGGAGAATACTCTTGGGAATATTAGCGACGGTCATGAGTGTAACATAATGAAACCTATTTTCATCCCCGGGATTCATGCTTTTGGCGAGTGGAGAGGTATAACGGACCTGGCTATAGGCTTTAATGACTTCCAGCCTAAATGGAGCTTCCAGACAGTCAGACAACCAGAGCTGGCCACTCTTCCCAGCTGCCTCTGGGGGGACCTGGCCGTTTCTGAGTTGCTGATGCTGGCACTGATCAGAACAGGACCCTGGCTGCTCTCTCCTAGGTGGGACTAGGGCTTGCGCTGGACACGCAAAACCACCAGGTGGTTGTTATTGTCACCTTGACAGACAGCAGAAACCTTGGCACTCAGCGAGATTGAGAGCCTGATTTAATCTATGTAAGTGAAGTTGCACTGAGATGAACGCATGCCAGGACAATTTTTCACTTCTCCTAGCAGTCAAGGGCACACCTCCTGTTCTCCATGTTGCCAGCCCCTCTCCCAGCTCCCTCCTGCCTCTCAGTGCTGCTGCATCCCCACCCCATTCCCACACCAATCCCTACTTGCAGCAGATCTGCGCTCCACAAGGGTATTTCTTGGGGTATCCCTCAAGTTTGAGAAAAGTTACAGAAATGGGTTTCAAACTGGGTGCACAGAAGGCAGGTGGTGCACTCACAGATCTCCCTCCCCTGTAGTTTCAGGTAGCCCGGGGACCACTCTATTCTGTGCCAGTCGGTTGGGCATGCAATAGCGCTTCAGAGCACTAAAATAAACAAACAAACAAACAAACAAACAAACAAACAAAAAACCCCACAAAAGCTAGTGAAGCAGCCTTATTTCTTACAAGGAGAAAGCTACAGCATTTTCATCCTTTCAACCATTAAAATAATGGAAGGGGCTATAGGAAGACACAGTGCTCTTTTTTTTTGGTATAGTAGCAGAGTGAGGCTTCCCTTACCCTTTCTGCTTTACAATTGCCAGTTTGTGGTGTGCTCCAGGAAAGAGATGTTAAATTTCATGCTCCAGTGCTTAAACCAGTATCCAGCTCCAAAAGTCAAGCGCCTAAGGTGGGAGACAACACCTCTCTCTGGTCGCTGCAGGACTCTTTCTGTCTTTCTTAACACATGCAGCATGGTGCTGGCTTCTGCCAGGAGCAGGGTACTGCACTGGTTAAACTTATCTTGAGACAGCTGGACACTTTTGGTGATCCTAAACCAAAGGTGCAGAGATGGTAATTGCAGAGAAACTTGTGTTTTCAAGTCCGTCAAGTCAGAAGGGGTAAGGCTATAACCAGCAGTGTGTTTGCTATCTCAGGAAGAAACCTCAAGGAAGTCCAGTTTTACACGCTGGCCCAGCAAGTTAGAGGAACTGAACGAGAGCTCTCACCAAAGCCAGTGCCTTCCCATCACCTTGATGCGCCTGAGTTAGTTGCCTCTGAGAAGGCTGAGCTGCAGAGGAGGCAGCCATTCCAATCAGCGGAGCACACAGAGCAACTTCTGTGTTAACCGTTCCCCAGTGAGACAGAGGCACGGGGTTACCAAATTCTCCAAATGCTCCAAACCCAGGACTTCAAAAGGTCCATGCGTTATCCTTGCAGAGCAGATAACCACCACTGTGACCTGCACCTTGTGGACAGTCAGCAGGGAGGAGACACGGAGCCAGGAGCCTCACATGAAGGCCTTTGCGTCAGTCCAGCAAACTGGCCGTACTGGAGCGTGCCAAGGTGATTTCACCCCGCGCCGATTTCCCGTTTCGGCTACAACATCTGCCTTTCATGGCTATGGGCTTGGGGGTGGCTTCTTTCCTAATGGAAACTTCTGCTTCATCTTAACCCTGGCACAAATGTCTGTCTGCATTGGTTTAAGTTTCCAAAACATCTTTGTGAAAGCAACAACCACCTTACTTCAAAATGAAGAGAAGCGGAAAAGCGACGCATCCATTTGTATTTCAAAGTCCCCAAAGTCGGAGGCGAGGGCTCCCTCAGCTCTGGATGTCGGTGCCCATTTGTGTGGATGCCAACCATGGCAGGACTTGGCCGCGGGAAGGTTTCTCACAGGCAAAAACCTCCGGGAGCGGGCAGACAGCTCCTGCCGGCGCCGAGGACGGGCAGCGCCTGGGTGTGCCCTGTTTTTCTGCCCGTCCCAGCGACATGGAAACCCTACAGGAAACCCTCGCCCGCTTTGCCAATGGGGAAAATTTAAAGTGTTTTCTGGACAAAACTTTCCAGACCTCAATTTTGGTCCAGCCGCCTCCCCCGGGCCCCTGCCCGGCCTCCGCAGATGCGCACACACCCAAGGCGCGGGGCCGGGCTCTGCCCTCGGCTTCGCCTCAGCCCGGCCCGGCG
>VZTM01005793.1:194263-212683 GCA_013400555.1 Jacana jacana | reverse complement strand
CCCGCTGCGGCTCCGGGCCGGTCGGCGGCGAGGCGGCAGCGGCGGCCGCCATGGAGGAGCCGGTTGGGGAGGCTCCGTCCCCGGAGGTAACGGCGGCGGCGAGGAAGCAGCAGGGGGGGAAGCGGCATCACCACAAGCACAACCTGAAGCATCGCTACGAGCTGCAGGAGACCTTGGGCAAAGGCACCTATGGCAAAGTCAAGCGGGCCATCGAGAGGTTTTCTGGCAGAGTGGTAAGGCGGGCGGAGGGGCTTCTCTTTGCCTTTTTGTTATATATACGTACGTATACATATATATATATGTCAGTATTTTTTCCAACACCGGCTTGGGAGCGGAGCCGGCTGGGTGCATCCATCCCTCCCTCCATCATCCCCACAGGCACCCGTTTGGAGGGAGCCCCGTGGGTGTCCCGGGGCGGCCGGCAGCCCCAGCATCCCACCTTCGCCCGCCCTCCCCCGGCTCCGGGGCTTTGTTTGGGGTGAAAATCCCATAGAGAAACTTCTTTTTTTTTTTGTTTTCCCTTTTTTTGGAGGAGGGAAGGTGGGACGGTGGTGGTATTTTAGTAACACACCGTTGGGTTTTTAAAAGGATATGTTACTACTGGAAAAAATCGTGTGGCTTACTCTTTTTTGTTTTGTTTTTACACGTGGGTCTGGTGTGAACAGTTATTCTTCCCCCGCTGGAAATTCACGCCGTAGCGAAACCTGTCACATCCCAGGGCTTACCTCACCTCCCCCTGGTTGACCACAGCCGCTCACAGAGTCCTGTCAGAAGGGCGAGCGCTGGTTCTCCGGTTAAAAACGCCGTGATTCGGTCATACTTTTGTGACCTGAACTTTGCTGACACCCCAAAAAAACCAAAAAAAAGATATGGCAGGGGCTACAAGCCGGCCCCATTGGTTTTTACGATGCGTTTCACCGCTCAGCGGTGCCGGCTGGCTGGAGACTTCAAGCGGCCCGGAGGTTGTCCAGCAATAACTCAGCTTCAGCATTTCCTCGTTGGCGCAGCGCTCCAGCGGGGCGCAGAAATGAAATGTACACATTAGTCAGAGTTATTGTCATTTTTCCTTCCCTGAAGTATGTAGCTATCCGCAGAGGGCAAGCGAGTGAGGGGCGGGTGGTGTGTTAAAGACTGCCCAGAGAAACAGATGCTGCTCTAAAGGGGTCTGAACGCTGCTTTTCGTATGAAGTAGACTAATTGAGTTTTCACTAGACTTCATCTAAAAGCAAGACGTTTCCCTAGTGACGTTACAGGTTTTGTCTCCTTTATATTTCGCTTTCTGCTGCCTGGAAGCTCAACGCTCACCCAGAGGCATCTGTAAAACAGAAAATGAAATTGCAGATGCGGGGGTTTTAATAAGAGGCACTTACTTTGCAACTAAATATGTTTGTGTCGACAGTGAAAAGGAGAGTTTCAGCCAACTTGTAGAGTCATATCGTGTATGCTTTCAGTTTATTAGCTCATTTGGAGCCTGGCTAAAGAGAAACCAGAGATGGACATCTCTGCACATGCTCGCTCCCAGTCCATGATTTTTAAAGTTTGCTGTCTTGGCTCTTTTACAATTTCAGGCTAACAAAAGCTCCAGGGTTATGTTATATACTAACTATTATTTTGTTAGGTAGATTATTTGTGAGTTGCCTTACGAAATGTAGTAAATAAGCAAATACATTGAAAGCACCTTTTCTTAAAGACTTGGTCAACTGAAAGAAGAAAAATAAGTGACCGTATCATTAATGAGGTTTGGCCTTGAGAAAGAGCCCTCTCAGACAGAAGGATGTAGCATCTCCTCTCAGTTAACAACACACCTGGTCTTTCTGCATTTTGTCAAGCATTTTAGCTGTACAGCTGAGGATACTTAGATGATACGGTCCTAGCTAAATTTATACAGCTCCTATCTTGAAAGGGAGAGGGTGGAAATAAGAATACACGTGCGGTCTTAAATGCAGTAAAATATTACACGTGCTCTATCAGCTGCTCTGTAGAAGCTAAACAAATCATTACTGGAGTGTGAGTTTTATGCTGTAGTAATACAAGCCTTGGCGTGTGGCACTTTGTCATTATTGACTAGTTTGCAGCTGAATTCTGGTGTGATGTGGCTGTTTGAACTTCAGCATCTGTGAGTATAGACTAGTTGTCAGGAATCCAGCCAGACCTGAGTGAATGGAAGGCGCTTGTTTTCTGACAGTTCCATGTTCGCCGCTGTTTGTAGTGAACACTGATCGCTTTCTGAGGATGAGACAAGAGAACCATCAGATTGACTGAGCAAAAAGGGAGAGAGTGTTCCTCAAGTTTCCCCCCCTTGCCTTTTTCTTCCCTTTCCTCAGCTCTTAGGAGCGGGCAGTGTTAGCAGCATTCATGAGCAGGTTGGGCTGGATGGTGCCGTGCGTCCAGCAGGGGATGCACAGAGCGAGCAATGCAGCCAGCGCTTCTCCTGCACCGTGTCCAATGCAAATCATCTCACAGCCGGCAGCTAGGTAGCGAGAGTCCCAAGGTCGCTCTGGTCCAGTCTGTTTGCTTCCTATTTTGCTACCGGTTGAGCTAATCATCTTTTTCTTTACTCAGCGGTAAGCAGGTATTTGAAGCTGCACGGTAACAGATTGCGAAGCTAGACCTTGGCAGCGGCATTGTGTTCCCAGTCATCAGCCTTGTCCAAGCCATTCTCCCTTCTGGCCTTTCTGCTTCTCTTGTCTCTTCACCATCTCTTTAGCTGTATGGCGTTTCATTAAGATATTGGCATGATCAGCCATTACTATGAAGGACAAACTTTGGATTTGTCGTCATCTGTGTAAACGTGTGAAATTGGCAGATCTGAGTTAATGAAGCAAAACCAAGGTGAGAAGACAGTTCGATCTGAGGTACAGATGTACTTTAGTCCCGTGCCATTGGAAATCAATAGCAGGATTTCTGTTTACTTGCATGAAAGTATTATTTGGCACTTACTAACAGGTTGCAGGTTTATTCACGTTGTTAGAGTTTCTTTGTCTTTCCTATTAGCTCAGTGGAACGTGATTGTAAAGCTTCCTGCCATAAAGCTCCAGGGTAGATCGTGCGATACGTTTAGTTTGTTATTGGAAACAACTTGTGTGAATTTGTGTATTAGTTACCAGGCTTCCTGCAGACAGTATTGCGTGCTGCATGAAGTAATTAAAATATTGCCCACCACATGACATATGAGGTGCCTAATTTTGCCAGCTAGATCTCCTTCATTAGTACCAGCTCAGTATGCACTGTGCAACTTACGATGTTTTGAATTAAGGCACCTGTTAGTAAGTGTAAGGATGAAGAGATGATATCGCAAGCCTGTGAAGTAACACTCATGTTGACATTTCTGTGGGTGTTTTCTCCACTTGTCATTTTGCACACGTTAAGCCAAAGAACTGAGCTGTTGTTCATGTTATGTATTCAATGTTTGCTGGCCAAGAAATCCACGGTTACACACTTATGTCAGCCTTAGATAAGCTGTGTGTTGACCGCCTCTGGCCAGTCCCATGAATGGTGCACAAAACCGGTAGATGCTGCTGTGTGTTCTTTGAGTAAATGATTCCACTGGAGCAACTGCTCCTTATAATGCAACTTTAAATTACAGATAGGTGGCTTCAGTCTTGTTATCCATCTGTCTTTTCCTGGCATTATATAGAAAGTGATGCCTGGATACAAAAATGCATTAAGGTTAATTAATGTTAGTAAAGGAGCATGGAAGAAACCATGTAAACCCTGTTAGGCTGTCTGGAGCACTCCCGGTGGAGTTTAACACAGGGGTTCCATACCCTGACTGGTTCGCAGCTACCTGTGTGCGCTCTCCTTTGAGCTGATCTGCTGGTAGTCACTTGCTCTCCCTGCTATTGCTGGACCTGGGGCTTGCTAGCATTGCTGGTTGTTATAACCTCTCACGAAGCATCCTCTTTATCTGCACTTCCTTTCAGTTACCATCTGTCCTCAGGAGATATTTTGCTGTTTGCAAAAGCCGAGAGCTTTTTTCCCTTTCTCTCTTTAGGCTCTGCTTGAGGGGTGATGGGGAGAAGCTGGAGGGACCTCCCCTCTGCCTTCACTTCCCTCTCTCTGCCTGAGAGCCAGGACATCTTTTCTTCCTCCTCACCAGCAGGTGGAGGAAGCACTATTCTCCTCCAGCTTTTCCTCCAGAAAGTTAATTATTTGGGGAATTGATGACAAGCTGCAGCCCAACATGGAAAACAGGCATGTGGTACATATTTGTGCAGGTGTGTTCTGTGTGGTGGTGCTTGTTATTATCTATCTCCTTTGTGTAGATGTGCGGGTAGAAGGATGTTGCTAAAAGAAATTGGTTACCAAATTAAAGTCTTATAACAATCCAAACTTTAGAGCAACAGAAATATTCTTTAGTTGCAACTCAGCAAAGATCCTTGCTTTGAAACAGATCTGCTTCGTGATACTTTTGGAGAGTCGCACAGGGTTTTTGAAACCCTGAAACAGCCACAGATTACATGAAAGGAGGACTTTTGCTTCGCTGACTGTATTTCTTGGTATCATGACAAAACCAAAACGTGAATACCAACAATGACAGCTCTGTCATGTCAGTAATTAAGGCCTTGTTGGCTTCACAACCATCTGTTTGTTTGCTGTGTGGTTTTTTAAGGGTTCCAAATAGGATGAAAGTGTGCTCATTGGACACTGAGGACAGTGGAAGCCAGGTGGAGTGTTTGTCTCTGTTCTCTCATCTGCTGGTATCATAGAAAAAGTTGGCATTGCTCTTTTCACTTTTATGCACATGAATTCTCTTATCTTTAATGACTTCTTAAATTTTCATTCCCCTCCCTCCTCCCCTGGAACTTCTGCTTCAGTTAGCATCTGGATCACCACCTAATACTGATTTTTAGCTTGATCGCTCTGTGTGTATCTTCAGCAGCATAAAGTCTAAGTCTGATGCAGAACTGTTTATTTTTTTTGAAGTTCTTTGTTGTTCTTATTAAGATATCTTCCTTCATTGCAGACACCGGTGGAAGTATCTACACAACACTGCTGTGATGTGAAGTGCTTGCACAGTAATTTGCACAGCAGGATCCTGACTCGTAAATGTGCCTTCCACAGCTATGATAATACACTTGAATAATGGTAACAATGGCTTGTATCACTACCCAGTCTTATACATGAGAGAAAAACTTGCCGATTAAAGCCAAAATCATCAGAAGTATCAGCTAGTTTTGAGTGCATGACCTAATACCTGATTTTTCCAGGCTTGCAGAGCGTGTAACGTGAGGGTCCTACAGATGACAGCCTCCTCCTGCCGAGCTCAGTCTCTCCTACCTCCTGGGCTCTCTCTTTACCTTGGGCTGTTGTCCCTGTGTGACGTTCAGCTTCGGTCTCCATTCCCGGCCCTTTTTGTACTCCAGTTGCGCTGCTGCCTCTGGCTTTGTTCTGCCTGCCAGCGCTGTGACCCGCTCCGAGAACGCTGCCTTGCTCCCTGCTGCCCAGCTGCTGGCTGCCAGCAGAGTCTGTGGTGGGTGCTATGTGCACCTCTCCCGCTGTGCAACACTTGTGTGGGGCTAGCGGTTTCCTCGTCTGAAAAGGTTATTCTTGCAAAAGATGTATTTTTTAAAAAAATCTTAATTTTTAAACGTGCAAGTTGAATTCTGGTAGGGGCTTGTAACGGGGCTAAATCTGGACACAACGTTTTCACGGTGCTGAAGGCAGGTTAATGAAACTCGGGTCACCCTCTGTAAAAATTGTACCAAAGCGTGGAAATTCTGTATCTGGGATGAATAGAAGTTGTAAAGGCTATATGGGCTGGAAAAGAGTTTTGTTGTTTGTTCCGACCTTAATTATTAGATGTGTGCTGAGATTCTGGTTTTAAAAAAAATGCACTGGATTTAATCTAGTGAATATTGTGGCCTTATTACAATAGGAGCTACCACCTGCTTGTATAAAATTGTTATAGTCTCCATGTAACCACTTGTATAACTGAAATGCCAAAGAAGACTCCAGCATAAAGGGCTGCAGACAGAAATAACTGATTACAGCACGCAGGTCATTAGGGGAAAGGCAGTAGTACAAAACACTTGTTTTCTGCAGTGAGAATTTTTGTTGGAGAAGCAGATTTGTTGAGGGGAGTATGGTTCAGTGGTATGAAAGTCTGAATTAATGACTAGCCAGTAAGGGGTCATCCGAATACGGTAACTTGTCAAATCTTTTACCAAGTCAAAGAACTGCATGTTCTTTCTGAGCTTTGAGTGGACATTAAGAGATTCTTTCGATGATGTTGGACTCTTACAGGTGAAGAAATTAGAAATTTCTGGGAGACTGTTGCTTCTTTGTTGTGGGGGTAATTTGGTTTTTTGGTTTTTTTTTCTTTCCCTTCATTGGATTGAACGGTTTTGGACAGGTAAATTAACTTCACTGTGTCTCAGTATGTCCTTTTCTGAAGGGATACCACTTAGTATAAGGAGGTTAGACCAACGGGGCACGTTTTGGCCTAATACATACCTAATGTGATCCCACTAACTGTGATATTTGCAACAGAATTTGAGCCAATGTTTATAATGCAGCCTTCAGCTAAAAACACTATAAAATGCCTAAGTGTTATTACAAATGGTTTCATAGCCCCACATGCTAGAGAATGCAACAAAATGGAAATTGCTTGTAGAAAGTCTTTCATTAGATATGGCTAAAATATACTGCGTTTTTTGGTGGCATGTGTTCCAAAAATTATTATTATTTTTTAAGAACCGCAATGTGGATTTGCCATGTGGAGACAATTATTGTACATATTGTAGTTTGGGGTCATACATGCTGAATAAAACTGTGTGGAATGTGCAGTTCTTGTGAGCAATTGCTTATTCTTTACAGAACTGTAATCGTAGTTAGTCTGTGTTTTGTCTGGTAAATAAATAACTAGAGAGTCTTTGCTGGAGCGAGGAATTGGGAGGAGGCACGTGGTGGTTGTGACATTGCCAAAGAAGAATGCTGAATGGGGGTTGGAAACCAGTTCCAGGTATATCTGCCTTGAACACAGGCAGGTCAACGTTTGTACAGCCATGGTAATCCAAATGCAGAACATACAGGATGGGATAGGACATGTTTCCAAGGCTCCATACCAGGGATTTGGAAATCGGCTGCTGACCTTTGCTTTGATGTGGGCGTCTCCCTGGCTCAGGTCTCTGCCTCCATACCACACTTATGTACTCTCTATCTGTGCAAATCAGGATGCTGATGCCAAAGCATCTTCTTACTGTACAGCCGCACACCTCTCAGTAGGACACTGTTCTTCTCATTGTCTTCTTGTACGCTCTTCCTGTGTAAAGTGGGACCAAACCATATGTTTTCTGCTGCGGCCCTGGGGGATGTTCCAAAGCCAGAAGCGTGGGTTTGCCTCTGGGCTTGGGGTGGGATAGGAGTTTGCAGCATGGATGGCAAGAAGTAGCAGTGGCAGCTGCCAACGAGCTCCTCTGCTGGAGCCTCAGCAGCTCCTGACCTGGGCAGCAGCAGAGGCTGCTGCCAGTGCCCAGCTCTGGTGTAGTTTTGATGTTTTGCATGCCACTGGTAATGGGCATGATGGTGTGTAGGTCTCTGACCGATGAAGAGCATTGATCTTGTCTCTTCTTGCCTCCTGTGTAAGTCAGGATTTGTCCCCAGGCAAGCACCTGATACTTCATAGAAAAAAAAAAAGCCCTTGTCATTAACCCCTATGGGATGATGTGCTTGGGATAGTTGGTATGTCAGAGGAAATGTCACAGATGAAAAGGTCTCAGACTAAATATGCAAATGATATTTGTCAGCTTTCCCTCAAATATCTTCCAGCAGATGTTGGTACCATGTGTGTCCATTTACTAAACTAAACTCAAAATAATTTCTACTTTGCTAGATATGTGGGGAATAGCTGAGGGGGGTGGGGAGCGAACTACAAAGCAAGGTAAAAACTGCATGTGTGTGTTGTTATATTTGATGACCAATTCATTAAAGCCATAAGTGTATCCAGGCTTTCAATAGTGTTCTCCTGCTGTTGCTTCCTGTACTCCCTGGCTACAAAATCAGTTTCTATGGCTCTCATTTGTCTTACCCACATGAAAGACTTTGAGCATCTGCAAGTTATGATTTGAGAAGTATCTGCTTTTAAACAGAATATATTTATCACTGCGTCTTCACAGGCAACATGGTACGTTGTAGAAATTAGGAGATCCTAGACCTTTGAACGCTAGGGGGCTGGGTGAGAGAGTCCATGAGCATACGGTGTCTGGCCATACCCATGAAATAGCCTGGACCCACACCAGAAATGCCAGATGTTCAATGGATGTGGAGACCGTCCCCTAACCTCTGCTGCATGTTGCAAAGGGGGGAAGGTGGAGGGGATGAGTTTGTTGCCATTGCTTGCTCTGGCGCCATTTTAGTGTGCTTATTGGAGTGGTATATTTATATTTTAAACTAAAGATCATGGACCAGCCCTCAGTTCAATCTGTTAAACTATTGCATGGTAGTGTTCCACAACTCTCCAAAGACAGATGGGATTTACTTCTCGCTCTGGTGGCTTATGAGACATCAGTCCTTAAAGCTGCCAGTGACCCAGGATGGGTCACAGGCACAAGGTAGGCCCATTCTAGCACAAGGTGAAAACACCTGTAAAAATACGTGCTGGAGGCAATACAGGCTGAGGTGACCTGTGTAGGGATCCAGCTGAGTGGTGTTCACATTACTTTCTTGGGAAGGTATGTTTTAAACTAGGCTTATACATGAGGCAGAGCATCCTTCACGCTTCTTTCCTTTTCATGTTCATACTCTTTGGTGTGCTGAAATGTCCCAAGTCTTGCTCAAGTGTGAACTTTTTCAATCTGTTATTACCAAGGGAGGAAAATAACATATTTTAATGGGTGATTCCTTTCATTTTAAAAAAAACAACCCAAAAACCAACAGCCACATGATAGCTATAGAAAAGGGAGTTGGCATGGTTGACGTGTTTGAAACCTTACTGTGCAGTTGTAGGTGAATGCAAAAATCACAAAATAAACACAGATCTTGTAGTTCATAAGTATTAAGATGACAGGTGATGTTGCCTAGGTTAACGTGCAAGCAATGTAACTGTTAATTTCTGGGTGCCTCCTTGGCCTTCCCCTCTCCCTGCTGATGTTTCTCACCTCAGCCACACCTGTGGCAAGGCACCCAAGGCCCTTCCCTTTGCTGTTGTGTTCCCTTGGGTGCCAGCCTGGTGACAAGGAGGGACTCCTGCGCCTTGTGTGGGGCTGGCTGCCTCTGTGATGAAGCATCCGTGCTGGACAGGCAGCTCTGTCCCTGTCGCCTTGCCTTCCTGGGGGACATTGGTCTACAGTAGTCCCAGAGCCCCTTGGCTGGTGGCCGGCATGTGGGACAACTTAAGCAGAGAGGCTGGAGGAGCCGAGTGTCTTTGTTCTGAGGTCTGGCGGCTTGAGGGACTTGCAATTATCCTAATGTCTTGCTGTGCTGCAGAGCTGAGTCAGCGAACTTGGGCTTGAACACTGGTGCCGTGGAATAAAGACACTAGTTAAGGATATTAGGCTTAAAAAAGAGGGGAAGAAAAAAAAAGTCAGTCATTGTTCTTGTGAAAAGAGACTGTGCTAAATTTGGAGACTATATTTAGCCATTCATGGGCAGATCAGAAAGATTTGGGTCCTGCTGTCGATGGAGATCTCCAAGCCTCCATATTATATTTCCCATACACAGAACGGCATTTCATCTCTGCTGCAACTTCTAATCTCCACAAACCCCCTGATGGTGAATGACACCTCCCTTTGTTTGAAGTGCAAGTGTTATTTTAAAAACGAGCGTGAGTATATTTATTTGATCGCAAAAAGTATCAATGAGGATTGGCTAAAAATACCAGCCTGAGCCTTGTGGTAACTAAGCAAGCGTTCCTTTCTGTTAAATGGTGCTTTGCTGTCATTGATGCAAAAAGATTAAGTAAGACCTTTGCATGCAAGTTTGACAGAGGAAGGTGGCGAAACGTTTGTTTAAAAACAAGCAGCTCCTGGGGCAGGTGTTTGGAACTGCCATTTATTTACTTGTGGGTTTTTGCCATTGTACAAACCAAATTGGGTGCCTTTGCTGGTGGAATTTGGCTGGGGAAGGGGCAGTAAAGGCCAGCCAGACCCTCAGGTGGTTTGAAACGCCAGGGGACACCCAGCGTAGCGCCGCACTTGGCAGAGGTTTCAGCAGGGCTGTGCTGCTGGTTGTTGTTTTGGCATTGTGGGGGGGTGAAGATGAAATAACAGATGTCATCTGTGGATTGAAGCTCCTTCTCCTCTAGGAGCCTGTTGTCACTGTTGTGCTCCCAAAACCAAGACAGTAAATTGTTTCATGACATCATGGAATATTTTGGGTTGGAAGGGACCTTAAAGATCACTCTAGTTCCAACCCTTCAGCTGCGGGCAGGGACACCTCCCACTAGACCAGGTTGCTGAAAGCCCTATCCAGACTGATCTTGAACACTTCCAGAGTTGGAGCATCCACAACTTCCTTGGGCAACCTGTTCCAGTGCCTCATCGCCTTCACTTCCCTGAGGTTCACTTAAAAAGTCTGTGATGGAGCTGGGGGCAGAGCCAAGGTCGAACACAGCTCCAGCGCTGCGCTGAGGTAAGCCATTGCCTGTATGGGTGTAGCCATCTCAGGAAGATTGTTTATAAAGCAAAGGTCCTCTTTCATGGCTGTAGTTGTAATTTGGAAGGGATGGTGCCCCTTTTTCCAAAGCCCACCAGCTGATGTGTCTTGGAGCATGGTCATTACTGCAAACCTGTTGGTCGCTGACTGGTACCACTTGGGCACTACAGCCACCACGTGTGTCCTCACAACCTGGAAGGAATAAGGGCATTCAGTTGGGCTGTGCAGCGTATTTACATCTAGACTAGGGATTAGCCATCTTTTTCAAAACCAGCCATTTCTTTCTGTGTACAGTTTAAGCATTTTTCTACTTGCCTCTGTTTTGGTGTGCCAAATGTGTTCTCCCAGTTCATCCTGTCTGGCATTTCATGATGAAAGCGTGGTGTAATGGGACCTGTGAAGTGCCTCATTGTGGGTTGTATGTTGCTCATGAGGAATTCACTGGGGAGAAGGATTTCATGCTGTACTCCTTCCAGTCTTTCTCAGATGAAAGGAAAACTCTGCAGCCGTGAATGTAACTGGTTATCATTACTGGATGTCATTACTTGCTCACTCTGAGTGTAAAACAAAAAATTGCATCCCCTGTGATGTCCGTGGGTAAAATGGTGCTCTCAGTTACATTAAAACTGCTGTAAACTGAAGAGTAGAGTTTGGCCCTTTGTTTCAATTGAAATACTTCTTTAACACAGGCTAGGACTAAACAATACACTTGAAAGCGATTTGTGTTATTGTCTGTGGAGCAGAGCTTGTATTTTATGAACTGGCTGATCATAAAGACAGCATAAATCACGTAAAGCATTCTCATTTACTTTTTCTTTCTTTTTTGCTTTTTGCAGATGGGGCTTGTATAGTAGAGTTGCAGTCAAATGTCTGCTCCAGGATATTTTAGTTGAACTGTGTGAGTCCATTAAACAAATGTAATGGCTTTTTGGAAAGAAGCTCTGCGTGTTTTAAACCAAATGTTTTACATAGAGAACATCTGGGTAGTTCTGGGTGTTTGTATGTAGAGCAGCACATCAGACAGCAGCCGTAGTGAGCTCAGCTGGGAGGTTGCCTGGGATGTAGTTGTAGGATATGACAGTTCAGTTGTGATGGGGAATAATTCCTGTGAAGTATTGCCATAAACTGAGTGTTTGGCACAAACGGCCGTGTCTTTGTTTTACTGTACACCCAAGATACTCTTCTTATCTGCCCAGCAAAACTCTAAACGATGTCTAAACAGCCCAGTAAATGTTGGCACCTCTGAGCTGCCGGCATGCTCCTTAAAGGGAACTTGAGGAAGCCGTTACTGTTGAGGGGAAATGAAGCTTGCTCTGTTTTCAAGGAAGCACAATTGGTTCCTGCCATGGGCAACGCAGCACGAGGAGGCGGTGAATGCAGTCTGTGCGAGTGGTTTGTGGGGCTGAGTCAGAAATGGTCGATGTTACAGGGGTCCTGCGTGTTGTTGATTCAAGGAATGTGGAAACGCCAAACTGGTGAAGTGCACGTAATTAGCCTGACATTAAAGTTTATTTGGGCTACCAGAAGAACTTTAACCTGGTTAAATTAATAAGCTTGCTTTTACTTTGCAAGCATCAGAGGTAATATATTTCCAGGAAACGTTGGAAATGTTGAAAAATGTCTTATTTGGGAGTCGGTTCTTAAATTATTTCTGCAGTTTAACTGAGGAATGCGTGGTTCAAATGAGATTAAAGTTGTAATTTCCAGAGTAGCAATGCAGCTTCCCCTTTCAGGATTGTTTAAGTAAAAAGTTAAACAAAGTGGGTTAGGCAGTCTCTTGCTCCAGTCCCTTGTGGACAGCAATTCACATTGCGCAGCACTGCTTTAATAGTCCTGCTCGGTCTGACATGATTTGTGGTATTTGCTGAGATGAATTTCTGGACCGAGCAGTGTGAGAGGGAATTGCTCCTCACTCTGAGGAAGGTGGTATGTCCAAGTCTGTGCGAAGGTCACTGGCAGGGTGAAGTGGGAAGCCTGCGCTGCTGCTGTTGCACTACCTAACAGCTTAGCTTTTGGCAAGGGGATGCCAGAAGTCTGAGCGCTAACTCTCCCTTGTTCAACCGACCCCGGCCAAAATACGTGCCAAAAAAGGTGTTTGTGCGTGTTGAAGAAGGGGACAAGGCTCCTGGAGATCACAGGGTCTGGGGGAGTTCTTTGCCAAAAGCCTTCCATCTAGAAAAAAATTGCTTTGCTGTTTCTCCCTTCCAAAGTTAACCCTCCCCATAACTACTTAGAAGAACTGCCTGCAGTTGTGACCTCCTCTTCTAGCAGGGAAAACTAGAAAAAAAAAAACCACCAAACTAGGAAACTAGAATTATGTGTTTAAGGCTGCAAAATTGCTTGATTGCCAGCCACTTGATTGTAGGAAAGCGTAATTCATTCCTCACCCTCTCATGTCTATTCCATGCCCAACTGGCCGCGGGGAGCAAGAGTGTTCCTGTTCCTGTGTTATTCTCTCTACTGAGCCGTTAGGGTGGCCCTGGTAATTTACTTTCAATAAATAGAAAGGAACAACAGGAGGTTCCTCTACCTTCAGGAGTATAAATATTTCTCAGAAATCAGAGCTGGATGGGACCATGAAATAGGTAACGACTAGGCAGAACAGGGCTTTTACAACAGCAAATTTAATATACTAAAGAGATCTGTGAGCCCTGTGGCAAAATAGCCTGGGTGAGGCTTCGATACACGCAATTGCCAATCTTTCTGTTTTCCAAAAGATTTTTTCCAGATAGGATGTGGGTTTATGGTTTGCTAGATTCCAACCAGGAAGTGACATTTATATTTTGATTCACCTTAGATCAGTTTAGAAAAAATATACTAGGTACGGGTGCTTCTGATAGTTCCTTCTCATTAACCCTTCCAACTGTGCTGTTTACACCCGTCTGTGTACCGTGTTCCGTGATACAATCTCTATGGCTCACCACTCTTGGGCAATGAATCCTTGCTCATCAATGTTAATCCACAAGCTTAATCTCTATAAACTCAACTTTAAAATCTCTCCACACTTCAAAATTCCACTGGGTTAATTAGGAATTTGAGGTGGTCAAGCAGTATGGTGTTGAGTTTTACAGAGCATTGTGGTGCCTGAGTATCCATTTCTTTGAAGGAAGACAGACTCTTCCTGAGTTTTCCTTCTACTATTTTAGTTCTGATGGTGCAATAGCAATTCCTTTATTCTTCGAAGGACTGTAGATGCAGGAGAGCAATATTAGAAGATGCACACAATACCAGGTGACTTTGTATTTGTAGCCAAAGAGGTGTTTTAAAGATATTGCAAAGCTCTTGGTGGTTCTGAGGCTTCTCTGAGCTCACAGAAACTTTAGTGGAAGAGAGACTATGCCAAATTACATTTATTTACCCACAACTTCCTCAAGCAGGCTGTGCCAATAAATGAAAATGTGCTATAAGGTGGCTTCTTGGAAAAAAAAATAGTTCTAAGAGAGTTCAAACAATGTCCAGCTCCCTTCCTTGTGTAATGTGAATTACAGCCTTGCACTGATATAGCACCTTTCACCTAAACATGTGCAAAATCACTTTAGAGACTCTGGTAACTGCTGAGGTTACCATTATTTAGCAATTATTTAGCAGCATATTGCAATAGTTTGCAGCAGTTGCTTAGAGGGTGTGAATAACCCCATTTCCAACTTAAATTATTGAGAGGAATTACAGGAGACTGTGTCATTTTCAAGCTGGAACTAGATCCAGGCACCAGAGCTTTATATCTCTCTTCTTAAGAAAGTCATAAAGGGCTTTTTCTAACGAAGTAGCCAGGATCTTGGTTTTGTGTTTCATCCCCAAATCAGTGCCTTGAACAGTGTACACTCC
This sequence comes from Jacana jacana, assembly GCA_013400555.1. Taxonomy (NCBI): domain Eukaryota; kingdom Metazoa; phylum Chordata; class Aves; order Charadriiformes; family Jacanidae; genus Jacana; species Jacana jacana. The sequence continues at coordinate 198,265 of VZTM01005793.1, read as the reverse complement.
TCCTTGGGAGGATTACTTCAGTGTGGTTCACTGCTTATTCACAATGAAAAAACAACATTGAATTAAAGTCCCTCTCTGCTGCCCCAGGTTAGCATTTTGCATTACATCAGCAGCTGTGGTAGCTGTGAGATCAAGCCTCAAAATTAATGGGAAATCTATCTTCCAGTTTTTGGAGGGGGAATCTGTAATACCCATGTAACTCTGAGAACAGTAAACTTGGGGCTTGTGAATTCTTTCGCTCCTCTTGCCAGTAATTTAGTTAGTGCTAAAGAGTCTGCACACAGGCTTGCAGAAGTTAAAAGACTGCCTGACACAGGATTCGCTTCCAGTGACTTTTCCTCTTTTGCACATATGCTGGATGGAGCTGTGCTGTGTTTGGAAGTTGATCAATAATGATTGCACAATTCTAACCTTATTTCAACTATGATATAAACAGACACGATAGAAACGGATGCTACCAGGTTTTTTCCTACTTAAAAGTGAAGTCAGCCTTTTTTTTTTTCCTGCTTTTTTCCCCCCTCCTCCTTCTTTTTTTTCCTTTTGGTTCCAATAAAATTGTAACCTGGAAGAAAAGCAGCTAGACTTTGTGAAATCCCAATTCAGTGTAGCATTTGGCTTTAGGAAATGTGGAAGCCAAAAATAAACATCTGCTTGGCAACTTCACCAGAAGTTAACTGTAAATGCAGTTTTCATCTTTTCAGTGAATGTGGCATTCAGTGCTGGTTAACATCTATTAAGGAGGAAAGATCCATAGTTGAGGTTGTAAAGCTTCTATTTATTTATTTATTTTTCTTTTAATTACAGTTATGAACCTCCATTGCCTCAGGGAAATCCCCTACCTCCCTTTCTTTCCAGCTAAAATCCCTTAGGTGCCAAAACATGAACTTCCCTTGAAAGCTTGAAGGGAGTTGGATGGGGATATTTGTATGTTATTAGACTTTGGAAAAGAGATGGTCTTCCATTGATCTGTGCATGACAGCCTCAAAACTTCAGCTTGGCCATTTTTTCTCTCTTTTTCTCTAGTCTTTCAGAATTAGATCATAAGCCTGTTTGGGTTTTTTGTTTGTTTGTTTTGGGGTTTTGGTTTGTTAGTTTTGTTTGTTTGGTTTGTTTTTTTTTTGCAGGCTGAGTTATGTGCATTTTAATGCATTAGATATTGCATCTTTGGATGTTCAGAAGGATACATTTAAAAGTGAATTAGGAAAAATGTAAGCATTCCCACCCTTTTCTCCAGGAAGGTGAAGTCTGCATGATGGACTTTCCTAGGATGCCAGCCATGGGCTCCAGTTCTGGTAGGCCATGACTGCAAACACCATTAATAACTTTGTCTGATCAGATCTCTGGAGGATTGGAGTGGATGCTGATTTGTGGTAGAGTGCTCTTGGGACAGTGGAGTGGGGTGAGAAGGGGCAACTTGAGGCAGCACATGGGAAACGCTTCATTATTGCTAGGGATGGTGATTACTTGTAGGATCTTTTATCCAAAGCTGAACAGTCCAAGGACTTGGGACTTCAATAATGCTGTACAAAAAGCCTCCCTTCCCAAAATGAATGTTTTTTTGGTAGATTTTGACATGTATCAGTGAACTGTCCATTTCTGAATTCTGCAGCTCCCTTCTTTTTTTTCTCCATTTTCAGCATTCACTGCCTCATAATAAAGAACCAATGACTGGGCTGCTAACTTGTGTTTTTAAATGCTACTGGAAATCAGATCTATGCTAAACCAGATTAATTCTTTTTTTTTTTTTTTTTTTTTTTTTCAGTCCTGAGGTGATTAATACAAAGCTGTAAGATCCATCTGGTAGTAAGGATGACTCGAGGCCAGGATTCTCAGAGTTAAATGAAGACAGGTCTGCCAGTGAAATTTGTCAGTGTATGGTGTAAATATGCCAGGCTTCATATTCATAGCTGAGGATGACGGGTACCAAACAATGAAGGGATGTAAATTTTCCAAGTAAGGCACTAGTTACTCAGGAAATGTGCTCACAAATCCTGTTAAGAGGCACAGTATGTGGGGGTGAGGAAAGAAGTGGAGGAAGGGTGTTGTACGTGTTCCTCCTGGCACCCACTTTGTATACGTACAGCATAAATGTGTTCATTGGGTCCCTTCTGCTGCTTATTAAAACTTGGTTCCAGAGACATTTTTCTCCATGAAGGGGGAACTAGAAAGAAGATAGAACCTTCTTGCCTGGTATTTGGGATTAGTTAATTTCTCTTCACTTGATGAATCATCATTTATGATATGATAACAGAAACTATGTTCAGCAGAACTGGAAAAGGAAAATTAAACCTGAGGTAAACACACCCTGGATCTGCAAGAGGCACTGACACATTTTCTGTGTCAGCTTATGCAAATAATATTTTGATTTAACATTTATCTCATTGACTTTGGACTTCCAGTCCCTTGGTGGAAGAATGAGTTTCTCCACAGGTAGCGAGTGACAGAGCGGCAGTAAACCAGCTTTGTTTTTTAGGAATGTAATCTTTTTTAGGTGAGACATTGAGAAGAGGGGAACAAAGCAGAGAAGCACAGATGTTTGCTATGCCATACAGGGTGAGGCAGCTGTAAAAAATACCCTTGCCTCTTAAAAGCAAGTGAACTTGAAAGGTGCACCACGGCACGTGCGTTCTTGCCCTTTATGCGTGCAGCTGCTGACTCGCAACAGCAATAACAGCATTTTGTCTCTGCTGACACCCTTGACACAAACAAACATGCAATGGAACATAGTAATGGACAAAAGCCCTGAGATTTAAATCAGCAGTCTCACTGGCTGCAGGTGGCACCGGTTATGGCTTTGAGTGACTCCCCCAGTTACTGCATAGCTTGCCAACCTATCAAACAACAGAGTTGGGCTGTTGATAAATAATTAATAAGGATTTTGTTGCATGCTTGTTTCCCAAGGAGTATCACCATGGAGATGATCTGGCTTCTAGGATCGGAAAAGTTAACAGTCTCCAAAACAATGGCATCGTGTCGACCTTACTCTTTCTCCGAAAGAGAGAGCTCTCAAAGATGTGTGAGCAAAATGCACCTGCGCCAGGCACTAATTTTGCTTCCATTCACAGTGGCCTTTTGTCCAACTTTTCAGTGAGTGCATTAAGCGGTTTCTGTGACCATGCAGAAGCTTGTTCTTTAGAATTGCACATCCTGCATGATGCTGTTTATAACTGCGTTTGGCCTGGAATTGGAGTCCCCCCCAACAAATGGACATAGCAAAGAAAAACTCATGTGGGAAGAGGCTTACAAGAACTCTGCTTGAGGGTACCTTTGTAGAACCCTAAGGATGCTTGGATTCCCTGTAGGGATATCTGCCCATGGCTCCTTCTTCCCACCTGGAAAGCTCAGAGGGCAGTTAGACAGTTATTCAGCCCATCCCCTTCCTTTCCTTTCTCTCCTTTGTGCAACCTCTAGAAGCGCCATTTCAATGCAGCTGCATTATCAGCATCCCCCTCCTTATCATTTGATTGCAGCAACCTCAGGGACCACCCAATTTCATAGCTTTGTTTCTCTTCCTCTTGTGTTGGTGATGTCTGGGCCAAGAGCCATAGGCAGAGACTCCCCTGGAAAAAACAGAAACCGGTGCCAGACTTTATTCTTTCTTGCTCAGCTCCATGGAGTTGGAGGAAGAACAATGTGCCTTTTCTCTCCCCGCCCCTAAACATCCTCTGCTTTCCCTTTCTCCTTCCCCCTGATTGATCCACCTATTCTTTACTTCCCCACCCCTGTTGGCACTTGGCACATTGCACTTCCCACCTCAGAGTCTCAAAGAAAGGAAGCAGAGCTGTGAAACCAGCTGGGCTCACCCACTTCCCATTGCTGGGTGGGGATGGCCTTAGCTCACAGCTTTCAGAAAGGAGAGGTTCATGTGTATTTAACCCTCCTCTCCCTAGAATCATAGAATCATATAGGTTGGAAGAGACCCTTGAGATCATCAAGTCCAACCATCAGCCCTACTCTACAAGTTCTCCCCTACACCATATCCCTCAACACCACATCTAATCT
>VZTM01005793.1:169706-194017 GCA_013400555.1 Jacana jacana | reverse complement strand
AATTTTTAATCCGTTTCTTTAAGCTGCATTTCTGACATCTCCTGGTGTCAGCAAGCTGGTTTGCCTTCCTCAGGGGCCTGCGCTCTCTGTCCTGATGTCACTTTCCCCGGCTCGCCACAATAGTATTGCAAGAGCCGGTTGGAATTTGCTCAAGCACGGGCGGTATGCACAAGTGCTGGAACCAGCATAGCAGTCACAGCCCGCATGGTGGGAAAAAAAAAAAAGGCAGTTTGCTCCTATCTCGCCACGGTCCTAAAAATAGCCTGGATAGATAATAAAGAGTGGAAGATTGTTCTCAATGGGACTGAATGTACTGCATGCAGAAATTGCTGGGGAGGGAGGGCTCAGTGGTTTGTGTCATTCAGGTGGTCAGCCTCTGCTACGGCACTCACCCACTGAGAAAATCTGTGGCTTTGACACCGTGGCTAGTTCTACCTTTGTTTATATTCCCGCATCTCGGCTGGAAATGAGGCAAACATAGGTTCATTAGACTATCAGAAACGCATGAACTAACTGCCTGAAATAAGAGACACAGCTTTATGCTTTGATGAAAATATAGCTTTGTTGCTCATCCCATAAAGGATGATGCCAGCAGTGACTCAGCAGACACGGAGATTTGATATGGAAGCGGGCACCTACTGTCTGCTGTGCCCTTTGCCAGCTGTTTAAGCTTTCAGATATTTTTCTCTAGGAGATGGTCTTGATCTGCCTCTGTAAAAAGCAAATTCCACCCGTTTAGCTCTCTGCCCAGCAGCCCAGAAGCTCGTAAAGCAGGAGATGCGTTTCTCTTACAGATAGGACTGAACGTTCAGAAACCTTTCCAATTGTCATCTTTTTGAAGTATTTATAGTTCAAGTTATTTGTACCAAACAAAAGCAAAGAAGCATGAAGTGTGTTGGAAAATAAATAATCTCTCTGCACCAGTCCAGAGAGTGAGTATATATCCTTTTTCCAGCAAATGGAGACAGGTAATTTACTGCAGCCTTGAAGAGAGCAGCATATTTCTCCACGCTTCCTGCCCAGCAAACTCTGCAAGCTGACTCATGGAGGGATGGGAAGCCAAAAGCTGGGCTCCTTCTTTGCCTATCTGCTTCTGGAAGGCTGTGCTTCTGCAAAGACATTTGGAAATGCCTGGAAATTATTAGAGGTCCACAACACCCAGCTTTCTCTCCCCTGTGCCATATGTTTTGGAAAGGGTATTCTCCCTGCCTGCTTTTGGGCAGGCAGTGGTGGTTTCAGTCCGTCTCTGGTGTTCCTTCCACACACCGCCCCCCCAACCCTTTCTGTGGGACCATCTTGCCCTCAGAGCTGCAGAAGAGACTGAGGATGTTAACTGGTTTGTACTGCCAGTATTGATTCCCAGAGGAACCATTGCGTGGCCTAGTTTTGAGCCATGACCTTGGTGCTTACGCAGATATTTAACTTTACATGTGTGAGCTATCCCACAAAAGCAAATAGACTGCTCACACGTGTGAAGTTAGGCATGTGCTAAAGTGTTTTGCCAGATTGGATCCCGTGTCTCTGGGTGAACCTGAACCTGGTTTGTTGGGGTGAGAGGCTTTAGATTTCATTATTAAGAATCTGATATGTTACTTTGAGTGCAAGGTCTTGGAGTTATCTGAAATTCTCATTAAGACAAGAAGCTAGGAAAAATACAAATTGCTCCACTAGTAAAGTTACTAAAAATACTGTAATTAAATTATCTAAGTCTTAAAATCAGTAAAATATATTGAGAAAGTGTGGTAGAGGTATAAGTATAGTGTTCTGAGTGTACCAAAGGGACTAACAGCACTTTCTCTGCAGATCCTGAGCTGGAATATTTGGAGTAGTTAATGTAGCTGATACAAAAAAGCCTGTTGCATGTGCCCTACTCTTGATTCATAGGCTGTGACCCTTAATAAATTTTGATGTTGCACACAGTGGAACTGTTGCTTTCAGAGAAAGCGAGGAAAGTGAGCAGGCAAGCGAGAAAGAAAAGGACCTAAAGAATGAACAAACAAGCTCTTTCATAAGGTATTTCTCAATTGAGATTATTTCTTATTAGGCTGAAGTTGTTCAGGTTCATCATGTACCGCATCTGGCAGCAGTCCTGTAAGTGGCGTTTTCTAAAACGGAGCCAGATCTGTCTGGTGTTAAAAGCATAAGCGCACTTTGAAAATATATTTTCTGGAATGTATTTCTGAGTAAAGTACATTTCATGAAAGAAATTCCATTATTGATGTTTTAGAATACCTAGAAGAGAGGCCTGTTTTACAGCCTGAAAACATAAGGTACATCTAGTGATCTTATTTTGCTCCGAGAGATGAAAAAATGAAGCATGTAATAAATATCTAAACGCGATCATGACTCATAACATTTCCATGAAATACTAAAAAAGGTACTGGACTGCTTTCTTTGGTTTTTTCACATCAGTAGACTTAAGCCCGTGTACCCTTGCTGACACAGCCTGAGCAGACTGACGCAGGTGAAAGACACTTGGCTGGCAGAAGTCCCTTCCTGAGAGGAGAAGCTGGAGCGGACGCTGTCCTGCTGCTCCACTAATCCTGCTATTGGGATGCCACCTCTGACAGTGACTCTGCTGATGGTGATCTCTTGCCGTTTGTCCTTTATACAAGGTCACTGGCAAGGCTGTGCCCTCCTAATAGTCTTTGACATGTGGAACCTGTCCTCCTGTGGATTGTGTTGGCCACCAGGCAGGTGCTGTTGGGGTAAAAAGTGTTTATTAAGATGTGTTAGAACCTTTCACTTTTCTGAGGCTCTTCTGGAGGAGGGAAAACAGCAATTGAGCGTGGGGAAAGGTATTAGAAGTCAGCCTTTAGTAATGGGATGGTTTGTTAAGCGAGACACACTTGTGATGTAGTTTGGAAGGGAGGTGCAGGCGGCGATTTATGAGATGCTACTGTCCTTGCTTCCTTTAGGAGTCACATCAGGTTTCCGTTTCAATTTCCTCATCTCCTAAAATGCATGAATAGTGCTGTTTCACTGCTTGCCTCCCGAGGATTAATTACTAAATGGCTGGACCGTGCTTTGAGCGTGCTCATTTTCTATGTAAAGAGGCTGGTATTATTTCCCTCATATGTGCGGGTGTCTGAAGCCTTGCTCCCAGTACGGGGTGCGTGTCCTGGTAATGTGTTGTGCCCTGGCTAGGCAACATCTCCTCTCCCCCAGTTATTTCACACCTGCCCAGTGTATTCCACTGTTTCACAGGTCACTGTGATCTGAAGTGGCTGAGAGAGGGAAGAGAAAGTCTTGAATATTAAAAGCCAAGAGGTGCGTTTGGCATGCATTCTTTCCTCATGTTGGGATGAGGTCTTGCAGCCTGCATGTCACTGACAAAATCCCGAGTACTTTGTCTGGGCTGCAGAACTTTACTCCTGCAACTGAGAAGTGATGTCTTCAGGACAGCTTAAGTATCATCTTCAAAATTTGGTTAAAATTTTAAGCACAGCCTGTATAAATTTAGACTCCCAGGTGCCTTAACCACTTTTCAGTATGGGTTGTGAGACTCTGAACTCTCTGGTCCTGTTGAAAAATATGTTCCCAGGCAACACATCTGTTTGCATTTGAAGATTAATCCAAACATATATTTACAAAGTGCCCCCATGCTTTCCAATCACATTTGCATTTTTGATTCTAAAAATACATGTTTTCACATGTGCAATTACTCCTCAGAGGCCATTTGCAGTAATTACGTGTAGACTTACACAAGTCCTGTCTCTGAAGCCCAGACTCCAGTTAGTAGGCGATTGGCGTGCCCTCTGGGGTGCCGTTATTACTTTACCAGCCATGAATGGTGAAGAATTTGCTCCCCGTTGTATATTTGACAATGAAAGCCTTCTTAAATTCTTCCTCAGAGCCAAGTACAAGGCTGTCTTTTAATAAAAAATGTGTTTTTACCCATGTCTATATTTATTTCTTGCAGGAATGCACATGCTGCTCCAAGAGCCACCCACATCCTTCTTGTATACAGGGTGTATTTACATTTGCAGCCTGTCCCAGTACAAACATGGGAAGGGGGGGAAAAATCCCATTTCATCTTTAGTATTAGTTGCCTTCTCCATCTCTAGAATTACTTGGAGATTATCTTGAGCACTTATTCAATTAAAATCTGTTGCATTATCTTTTCTAGAAATCTGTGCCCCGTAGGTAAGGCCATGGTTATGTTGTTACTTTTAAAATCTCTGTCCCAAATGACTGGGTCAAGAGGAAGAAAAGAATGGATTTGGTTTTGACATGCAAATCAATTTGTCCCTTGTGTTCTACTTTTTGTTCTGCTGTCCCAAAGTAGGATAGCACTTGAGCATGAGCTTAATTTTAAGCATGTGCTGAAATCTTTGGGAATTTGAGGGGATGGGGCATGTGCTTAATGCTTTTTTGAACAATGTTTCTTTTCAGAGTTGAAGGTTTTGTAGGAAACCTGATCCTTTAAACTAGCTCCTGTTTATGTACATTTCCATTTTATAATATTGTAAGTTTTTCCCTTCTTTCTTCAATATCCTTGATGATACATCATATAATGAAAACAATACCAGTCATGCCACTTGCAATTACGGAAGTAGGCAGTGAAATTATTTTTTTCTGAAGGAACTAGGAAAATTGCATAAATCACAGATTTAGAAATGTTTTCCTGGGAGAGGTCTGCAGCATTTGGCTGCATAAAACGACAACAATTTTGTTTACCCAAAAAAGGGTGGTCATCTCAGCAGGTCAGTGATGTTTCTCAAAGACATATTGTTGATTTTAAACAAGCTGGTGATTTATTTTGTGAACTCCAGCTTACAAAAATGAAGCAGGGTAAATATTGAGTATAATAAAGGCCATGCTGCTATTCAGTATGCACAATGCCTTCACCTTCCCTCTCCCACCAGCTTCTCTCCATTGTTGGCTTGTACGTTTCTCGTAGGGCATGAGCTGACCTCTGCAATTATTTCTGGCGTTGTTCAGATAAGGCCTTTTTTCACAGGCAGCACACATATACACACACACACACTCACAAGGGCTGTTAAAATTTGAATTTACATTGCAAGTTCAGCTATCACTTCCTCTGTTCCCACCCTGCCTTTTGGAATGATACCCAGTCACACGATGTGCTTGTAAAAAAGGTTGCTGATTGAGGAAGGAGGCAGGAAGGATATGGTTTTGCAGTGATTGCATAAGTGCTGTGCAGGACCTGAAAGCCTTGGGTTTATATGAGGACGAGTTTAGATGTGAATTTTAAAGATTTATTGCTTCTGATTTTTAAATAAGTCATAACTCCTGAGCAGCTTGCCTGCTTTAGAGAACTGTGGAGCAACCCGCGTTAATGTGATGCTCGACGTTTTAGCATGGACAAGTATGAATTCATAATGGACAGCCTGGATTCCCTGCCTCTGTTCCAGTGGAGATCTCAGCCTTATTTCAGAAAAATTGTCTCCAAAGCTTCTGTTTGAAATTGTCAGATGCACTCATGTCTAAGCCAGTGTACTTCCCATCAAAATCTTTTGGGAATTTGGCTATTTGCCTCATGTAGAGAGTACTTAGGCTAACACAGAGACCCTTCCAGAGGTGCTGTCTTCCCCTCAGTGAAGTCCTAAGACCTGAAGATCCTAAAATGTCACGTCACCCATTACTGTAATTAGAGTGTATTTATTGCTATAAAATGAAGGTGCTGGGGCACAGAAGTTTGTATTTTGAAGCTTTGTTTCACTCATTCCATTTCTGCCAACATCTAACATCTGTATTTATTTTTTGAACTCTCCTTAATGGATTATATGCATCTGTTCAGTTCCAAGAATAATGCTTGATTTCCTGAATTTATAGGTTGCAATAAAATCCATTCGTAAGGACAAAATTAAGGATGAACAAGATATGGTTCACATCAGACGGGAGATTGAGATCATGTCATCCCTCAGCCACCCTCATATCATCACTATATATGAAGGTTAGTGAATGCAATTCTCCTTCCTGACTGCTCTGTTACGTTGATGTGAACTTGATGTTCTTGTTTCTTGAGATCATTCACCAAACTATTACTCCTAGTATAAGCTGTCCCTTACCAAAGGGCCTGTTCGAGTGCTACCTTCCTTCTGAACCACTGGTATTTCACAGATGCATAGCATTTTGTCTGGAGGAGCTTTTTCACGTATGACTTACGTGCTGTGTCCACAGCAAGTGGGAAATGGTTGCATGTATCGCTTCATCTCCTTGCTCCTTGTGGACAATGCAGTTTAATTTCACCCTCACTCACACTCCAGCCTGATGTCCACTTACGTCCCCAGCCTCTAAACCAGTCCTTGTATGCTGTGTTTTCCCTGGATTGCACAAGACCAGTCTCATCTGCTCTAGTCCTATGGTCTTCTCTTACTTGTTGGTTAGTCTTGCTGGTTCTGTCATCGCTGCTTTTTCTCCTCTGCATCCCAGCATCCGCTTCCTATCCACCTCTGCACACTTTCCTGTCAGTCTGGTCTCTGGCTTATCGTTCCTGTTTCCTCATCCTGTCTTCCCCTTCTAAATCCTTACTTCCTGGGATACAGCTGGGAAGCCTTCTAATTCCTGCCTCCGGGAACTGCTCCCTGGTCCTACAGCAAGGAGCAGGAAGCCAGGGGCATTCCTCCCTGATCTGTCTGTTTGTTTGTTTATATATTTATAGAGTGTCACTCTGTAGTAAAATCTCCTCCTCCTTCCTTCCTTCCTCAAGTTGGGCTGGGTACGTGCTAAAAGACACCAGCCAAGAGGTCTACTGCTGTGAAGAGGGCAGCCACATGGCCGACCCGGGCTGTGGGTTGCAGAGGTTTGGAGGGACCTGGGTTGGGCAGCCTCATCCCCAGGCATCGCCTCATCCCCTACGTGCAGAACAGGCAGCCCGAATTTAGCCCTACGTATTTACATACCCATGAGGTAAACGCGCAAGGTGATGATATGTATATGGCAGCTCCGCTCTGAGAGTTTGATACCACTGATTAAAACGAGCTGGCTTGGAGTACTGTTACAGTATCGCATATTGAGTTATTCAAAAGCATGTTCTTGTACTTGAGAAGAGATGAATATCTGTCTTTTTATTGAATAAACTCATAACAGGATCTGGGAACAGAAAAGGGGAGGGATGCTGTGTCAGCATGTGGGTTGCAAATGGAACAAAAGTTATTTCAAATGTGGACGGGGAACTCAGAAAAAAGATTAAGCATGCTGCGGTCCTTTGACCAATTGCCCTTCTCATCCTTGCTTTAAATAGTTTTTACTGAGTTAAAACATTTGTAAAAGTTAAAAAGATTACAGCATTTTTAAGAAGCAGACAATGAAGTCCTGTGGGAGCAAAACTTTCCCCTCTGGCCCCACGGAGGGAGGAGCGGTGCTTCTGCAGCCAGAGCCAGTCAAGCTCCACAATGGAGGGTTCATCCTGTCTGCAGGAGGGCGAGCGCCTGCCACAGGTGATGTTGATGTTGTGTTCCTTTTGTGGTCCATCAGCCAGCAGCAGTGACAAACCTGCAGGTGGTTTTTTCCTCTTGTTTCTGGGAATTTTTCCATTCTGTTACTGGTTTCCTCTTTTTTTTTTTTTTTTTTTTTTTTCTTTCTCATTTCTAGAAAGCAGAGCAGCCTTTCATGGCTTCTTATGTTTAATTCCTGGCCTGAAGGGATGGGCAGTGAAAGTCAGCTTCTTGGTTGGACTGTAGTCCACTGGAAGGAATTACATAGAGCAGAACTATAGCAGCTATACAGCCTGTCCAGCCTTTCCAAGCAGTCAGAGTCAGCATTTGGCCTTTAGCCGCCAGCAATGTAACTTGGAATATTGTAGCACAGGGAAGACATGTGGTTGTATGGCTGAATCCAGAGGAGCACGGTTACTCACTGCCCAGAGATCAGGATGTGAGCTCAGGGATCCCTAAGTGTGTGCTTCACTCCAAGCTGAAGTGTACTTGTGGTGAAGTTAAGGGACTACAACGAGGACTGAAGTATTTGTATCCTCTTGAAATTGCATTTTAAACACATGGCTGTTCCTCTTGAGTGATGCATAAAGAGAGATAATAGTGCTGTCATCTGACACGAAATGTTGGAAGTTATTCAGTCCTCAGGGATGGGCTTACTCTCACCAAATTTAAGCCATCCAATATGTAGGCAGTTGGGGTACCCTAGAACTCTAGTTTCCTTCTCCAATCAAGAGACATCATCATCCATATGGGGTGGTTTGCTCCCTTCTGGGAGATATTTTTTCAGATAGGTGGGATAAATGACATACTGGAGGCTCCTGTTGGCTGTAGATGGAGTCTAGCTGACTAACAGATCAGATGCTTAACTTTTAAACTGAAGCTACCCCACAGATATTTTTCTCCTCTCTTACTAATTTTTACTGTAGGTTTTTAGACTGCTGCTGCACATCTGACAGCGCTTTCTCTAGGTGCCAGTTGCACAGATCTACCTGGCATGGGCAATGCACAGATCTACCTGGCACGGGCAATGCTCTATCTCCCCCTAATATCTTTGAAAGCTCATTGTATTGCATCTACAAACATGTGTTTTCCTTAAGTAGGATCCTTGTTTAGGTATCCTTTTGACCTGCCTGCTTAAAAGCAATTAACCTCTGAATTTGTCAACTTGATGTAAACACAAGTTTATCTTTATTTTTTTTTTTCTCTCTTGATACTGAGTGAATTCAGCTGTGTAGCAACAAAGCTTTTCAGTTTAGTGATATTTTTTTGTAAGCTAATCAAAAGGCAAGTACCATGCCCGTTACTACGATGGCAGATGAACAGTTGTGACTCCAAAGAAATTCCATCCTCTCAGCAGGGCTGTAATTGGCAATCTGTCGAGCGTGGCTGCGAGGGAAATGCTCTTTCAAGTGACTTTAAACTCCCTGAAAGGGACTGGATAAATGAAGCTGGCTTTGCCAAGCAGTGTTCTGATTTCAGCACATAAATTTTAATTTATAGAATAATGCCTCTGTCCATTCATCTGTCTGTCTCCCCCCTATCCCACCTTTCCCTACCCCATTTCTTTTTTGCCTTGAAAACTCCAGGATTTGATAATAAAGCCTTTGAGAGCTAACATATTTTTCCAGGGGTAGCCTGAGTGCAAAATTTATCCCATCTGGCAATACTTTATAAAAGTTAAACCAGGGAAAGAGCATCAGGCCCGATTCTGCAAACATTTTAAACATGTGTTGGACCAATCATGAGAGTGAAGTTACGCTTGGTACGTTCAGGAGCGAGTTCTTGAGTCTTTGTAGTGTGAAATATTGTGCCTGTGTGAGTGTTTCTGTGCTGAAAGAGTTGTCCTTGATCAGCATAACCGCATGGAAAAGTCTGCCCTTTTGCAAAATGCACTTAAAAATGAACAGATTACTAGCTAACATGTTTGTAGAAATAGTTTAATGAAGATATTCCCTGAAGAATGGATAAATATAAGGATCACAATTTGGTGCCCACAGAACGTGATGGTGTTAATATGAACGAGTAACTGAAGGGAAGCACGTGCTGAAGTGCTCTGCTGGATTGGGGCCAGGATGCTTGGAACAGTGCTGGACCCTTCACAGCAAGAAGGCCCAAAAAATGCATTTCCTCTGTAAAGGGGGACTTTGGTTTTGGTACCCCTAAGCAAAACCACACAGGTTCTCTGTCACACATCTACCAGTCCACAATGACTTGAGCTAGGTTGCATGCTTTGGTTAATCGGGAAACTGGTTCAGTTCTTTTGTACTTTCAAATCCCAAAGGCAAGGGAAGAAAAGCTGACATTGTGTAAGGGTGGTGGCATAGCATTTCACGATGCTCACCTTACTTGCCAAATACTTGTTTGGTCTCCTGCGTTGTGCCAGACTTCATGCAACAAAAAGCGGAGGTGTGCTTGGGGTTTCAGGCACAGGTAGGCCTGTCTCCAATGCAGGGCTACGCGAGTTGTGTCAAAGTCACCACTTTGTCAGCAAAAAGCAAAGAATCTTGCCAAAAAATCTGCCTGGATGGCATCCGGCAAGGTGCATGGATTGGAGCCACTGCAGACAAACTGCTCCCCCTCCCAGCAGTGCCTGCTCAGGCAAGAGTCTCCCACAGTCGGCTGCAGGGTGCACCCCTGGATAGGTCAGGCAGCTGGGGATAGAGGTGGCAGCTCATGCCTCCTGTGGGTTTACGTGTGGGCAGGACCAGAGCTATGTGTGTCAGGCTGAGGGTGCCTGGGACGCAGTCCCAGCCTTTGTCCCGGCCTCTGCTGTCTCCTGGTTTTCAGATGTAATCAAAACAAACTTTGGCGCCTAATGATTTCATCTCTTCTGTGTGCAAAACACCTGAAAAAGTCAAAAGTCCCATAAAAAGTCACGTGGCTCACTGGGCTTTAAACAAGAACCATGAAAGTTGGAAAGCTGGAATGATTTTTTTTTTTAATGTATTTAGCCAAGATAAAGTACCTCAGCAGTGACACTATTTAGCCACATTTCTAATTGGTTTCCTCTAATTATGTGAGCTTTTGACCTTTGAGTGCTTTATTCCCATTGTTTTCGGTTGATAACATCCAAGAACATAAAGTAATATTTGGAGAGTCTGGCGATAGTAATGAAGCAAGTATAAACAACCTTAACTCTTCAGCTACTGTACCCCACCTTTATGAATTTCCTGTCATTCAGGGTGATGGCCTAAACACCACTTTGTCAGACACCACATGAACTCCAATGTGTGAGATCGCTGGCAGGTCCAATTCAGATGTCAAAATGATTGCGAGCAACAATCAGTTATTTCTGCCTTTCCATTTACACAGTTCTCCGGCTAGGATGTAAATATTTGCTTGAAGTTCTGCAGTAGTTTGTAATCATAATTAAAGAAAGAAAGGAAAAAAAAGCTCTTGTATTGTTTGCTGGAACAGAAGACAATTAGTGTAATGTTATTGTGGCTGGATTGGCGGCTCTCATTTTTCCTTCCTTTTCAAAGATGCATCAAAATCAGCGTATCCTCAGTCTCGTTCTCTGAGAAACAGCTTTGTCAAAGGTAATGGTTCTCATTCTGATTTAATCTCCTCACTGGGGAGTAAATTCTAGCATGCTGTCTGATTTACCGTGATTATTGCTGAACCTTAACTACATTCCTTTAATTTACGGAGAGATGCAATTTGGCTGAACGAGGCCAGCAGTCGGGAAAACAATTTAACGTAAGCTCAGCTGTAAAGCACGTACTTTATATCTCTCCCACTTCAATTAGAATTAACCAGAGGCAGAAATTTATGCACAGGCGTGCAAGTGGTTTTCTGCATTGGACCTTGGATATTTTCATGTCTGCTGTACGCTCTATTAAAAACAGTCATAAAATAATGATGATAATAAAAATAATACTAAAAACCCCCAAGAAAATTAAAAATAGGCCAGGGGGCTGTAAAGCTTTCGGAGCAGTCAAGAGCACAGAAGACACATCGGGCTGAATTTCTAAGGCAAAAAATATTTTTCAGTCCTCGCATGTCTTTTTGAAGACTAATTCCTGCCTTATTACACTAGTGAGGTAATTGGGTCATACAGGACTTTTCTGAATGAAAAGGTTATTCTAGTCTGCATCTCCAAAATTAAAAACAAACTCGCTTGTTCTTTTGATTTGGCTGACCTTTAATAAAAGAGCGTTTTGTAGCAGTGGAAAGGTACTTCTGTCTGCGGCTGTTAGGAGAGTAATAAAAATACCGCTGAATGGAAAGACACCAGATGGAAGGAATGTCAACATACTGGAACTAATTTAGAAGATTGCTCTGATAGAGAGCAAAGGCATGAGGAGAATTCAAATGGTTCCAGTGCAAAGAGATTGGCCGCCCCTCTTAAACTAACAAACTAAAATCCTTACCCCAGGGTTACATGTAAACCAAGTGGAATCAACCCACAAGGAGGTAGTCCATTAAGGGGGGGGGAATCCAGCCCCCTCGGCACTCGCTCCGACTGTAGCATCCTGTGAGCTTGGAGGAAGGGCAAAAGTGTTCTGCTTTGTTTCGCCTTTTGAATCTGATAGTAAATAAGTCCAAAGTGAGCGGTCCTAATAGAGAGGTGTGCAGTGTACTGTTAAATCCTTCTGACTGGTGTTTGCAAAACCGTGCCCAGGTAGGCTTTCAACACTTTTAGGGTGAAGTTCATCTTGAGGAGCGTTTAAGCCAGTGTCAGTTTTGTCCCATGGAATTTCAGCGGTGGTGACCCTGGTGCAGCTAAAGGGAAGAGTTTAGCAGTAGGATTGAAAAGAAAAGAGTGCTGATCAGCAAGAGGTCCCTATGAGACCAGTGCTATTTAGAAAATGGAAAGCTGTAGATAGAAGCTGAGTTCATCGTTTCACTGCCTCTAAATATAAATGAGTGGAGAGATTATATCCAAGAATTATTGCTATAGTAGAACAGCCTGCGAAGGAGACAAATTGTTGATGTTACAAAATGTACTTTGTCTCAGATATGTCTTTGGTAGTGAGAAGTGAAGTTCTTTCCCAGTTTCACATTTATATTCCTCAATGAGCTCTGAAGCCAACAGATTTGGTTTCAATTATCAGCCTAAAAGTATAGCCCTTTCTGTCTATTTTTTTAAAAAACAAAACAAAACAAAACAACCCAACACAAACAAACATGTTAGAATTAGGGGGAGAATTTAAAGAAAAGTTGTAAGAAATCTTTCCTTGACCACTACATCTTAAGCACCCGTTGCTGCTTATATAGGGTGCTCTTCATAGCCTCTGCTACAGCTCTTGAGGTGAACAGCCCAAGCCCAAGCAAGCTTGTGGCCCACTGGAAAATGCTGTTTCTTTATGATGCCATCACCCATGTCTTAGTACATTGACACGACGCTCTTGTTCATCTCCTGGGGATACAATCATGTTGTTCCTCGCACCTTGTGCTACATCCCATTCCTGATGTGCTCTCACGTGGCTGTCCTCTCTCCTGCTCTGTGGCCAGGAGGAAGCGTAGCCATCTCAGAAGTCAGTCCTTCATCCTATAGGCTCTGTCTGCAGAGGAGCATTTTGCAACCGCTGCCCTGCACCACTTGACCGTTAGGGGTGAGATAATGCAGCATCCCTCCCACCACACCAAAGTCTTGCTGCAGCTCTCCCAGCATAATTCAGCTTGCAAAGTGGTGGAAATAACCACAGTGGCTCAGAAATAAATGACATGTAGCTTGTAGCAAGTATTTCTCCTGCTGCTGTCTATCCTAATTGGTGAAGCTCATGCCTTGTATCTAAGCAACCCTCATCACTTGGTTTGTGATTGACAGAACGTCTCTCCTGCTATCGGTAGTCTGTGTGTTGATACTGACACTTCTCCACTTATCTTATTTGGCCAGCTCTGTTTGCAGAGTATTGATGGTTTGAAAGAAGCAAGAGCAGCCCCGCCTTTCTTATACATAACCTCCCTCCTTCCCTTGACCTTGGTCAGGGTTGAGGAGAGGGCTTGTACAACACAGCCATCCCATAAGTAGCAAGCTGTGGGGCGTTCCTGGGGCGCAGTATCCTGCTGAGGCAGTAGCTGCAGCCGGGGTTCAGGCACACTTCTAGGCGGGGGTGAGTTTTGGAATGAGTATGCAGTAGGATGGCAGGTAATAAATCATCGGCAACGGAAACAAAGAGAGAACCAAGCAGTCCCAGAAGCTATATGGAGCCAGTCCGTCCCTCATCAGCCCGCAGGATACTGCCCAGGTGTTAACAGGGCAGTGTATTTATTACCTCATTATTATGTGCAGTAAGTCAATCCAGCCTTTAATTAATGCCCTTCTTTCTCCTCCCAGCCGTTGGCCACAATGCTTTCTTGGAGCATGTGTTTATAAAACTACATACTATGCTCAGAAGGGAAATTCAGAAGCGTCTGCATGAAGCCTGCCTGGCATCCCAACTGCTGCTGCGAAAATGCATGGTGTACGTGGCTGATAGTCTGAGGCTTGCCAGAATACCGCCTTGTCACGTGCCTCATTGTTTTGACCACTAAATTCCTCCTTAGGATTGTGTGTGTGTATAGACATAAATCCTCCTGCCTTTCCACTCCCTGTGCCTCCAGTGGCAGCCCCCTTTTAAGATGTTTTTGTCTGCTGTTCAGTTTCCTTTCCGCAGGAACATAGCTGTGTGCCCTCTCATGAGATTCAGCTGATACAATGGAGCTGCTCTAAACTCCAACCATGCAGTTGTAAAAAAAATACCTCCCCTCCCTGGAAAAAAGAAAAGATTCTCCATTCACCTCTGCTCCTTGATCAAGAGATAAATTGCTGTTCAATTCTCTAATGGCTCAGCTTTTATGATGCTGAGGAGGTCTCTGTGATGTCATCTAAGGCCAGGGGTAGTGTCCTTCTCATAATGCTCCCTGGTGAAAAAAACAGATGTGTCAATTTGACCTGAATTGGTCTGAATTCGTAAACTGAAACCCAAATGCAAGTTACTGGGGTGCTTCTGTTCTCACTGATTCTAGTGCACTTTTGTGACAAAAATTCAAGATAGGGATCAGTGATTTTTGCTTTCCTAAGTTCAATTTTAAGGTATTGTCTCAGTTTCCTAGAAAGCATAAAGGAAAAATTGAAGTGGAAGGTACTTTTAAATGCACGTTCCTCAAAATCAAGAGCTTTGTGCTTCACTTCTGTAGAAGTGCAAGGGAATATGTTTTAAAGTGGCAAATTTTAGTGCCAAAGAATTAGATTTTGCAGTTTATAACTTCAGAACATCAAGGCTGATTTGAGAAAGCTCTCATGACTGAGTGCTGAAGGCAAAACTTTAATAAAACACTGTCTGGAAGAATGCTCCATTGTAGCAGGGCTGTTATTGTCAGCATGAGCACTGAGTGCCTGGTCAGTCAATGGTCAGGAGAGTGGGACAGGGGGAGCTGAGGGCCCTTTTGTCCCCATCTGTGCCCCTCTGGTGAGGACAAACATCCCCCTGAGCTCAGGGTGGTGCTCAGCTGGTACTGCTTGGAGTGTGCATTCACATGAGAGTCTGCTGAGATCAGTGGTGTCATGGTGGTGACTTCCCCTATGTATGTATGATATAATAGCCCCAAACTCATTGAATCAGCTGAGTTTTGTGGGCAGGGGGCGTTGGGGTTGTTTTGGTTGCTATTGTGGCTGTAGGGTTTTTAAATCAAGTCTCTTAAATAAGAGCATTTTTATTGATTTGTCTCAGCTTACTGAAACTCTTTCTTTTTGCCTTCTTAAACAACCCTGTACCTAAGAAGCTTTTCCAAGATTAGAAAAAGGAGCCTGTGCATTACTGCTTTCACTGGTAACACATCACAGCACTTCCCTGTATGACACAGGGCATGTTCACTTTTTCCCAGACAGTATCAGTCTGTCATTCTTGGAGAGGATACCGTAAGTATAATCCATCCAGAGACGGCTCTTCCAGTTTCCGAGGTTTATTGCTAATGAGGATGCACATAGGATGTAATCGCTGGCAGGAGCCTCTGCTTCGGGGTACAGTGAGGCCAGCAGACAAGCAAGCGGCCAATTTTATCTGGCTCTTCGCTCTCCGTTTTATCAGAGCTGTTTGGCTGGGGTTCAGGGGTGTTAGAGGGAACTGCAGAGGCTTTGGCTTGTAGAGTTGAGTGACAAGGTGTGAGAGGACATGAGACAAAGCCTAGGAGCAGCAAGTATCTGCCTGTTGAGACAGGCTGCTTCACATTTCACTGCAAAAGCGGAAGGTTGGTGGTATTTTTGGAAAAAAAACAACCCCAAACTCACTAAGGGCTACTAGCTGAGCTTTGCTGAAGAGATACAGTAGGACTGGTCAAAACTAGCATCCATTTGTACTAGCCCCTGTAAGCTTATTAACTTGCAGATGCTTCGCTGCCAGTGTGACCTGGCCTCAGCAGGCTGCTGCCACAGATAAAAAGAGAAGGAAAATCACCATGTTTTAATACGAGCACTGGTTATTTATGGCAGGTGCCAGAAGTTTCCAGTGGGTTGCAAAGGATTTTGAGTGTCAGAAAGGAAAAACTATTTAGCAGCCAGGGCATTATGGCAATTGGAGACTACTCACAGCCTGTTTTACTAGATTAAGTGTTCAGTTATCTGCAGCTCCCAGCGGAGTCCCTGACAGCGTGTGGCACAAAGTGCCCTCAGCCTCGAAGAACAGGCAGGCTGTGATGTATATTAGATGAATGCTCCTTGAGCTGCTTACGTGAGAGTTGTGCGTCGCTGCCAGCTCTGCGCAAGTGGCAAAGGTTGTATCTGCTGCAAGCAGTGGGGCATGCGGAGGAGGCAGGAGATAAGTAAGCTTGAGGATGGGCCTGGTGCATGAGATGGGGTGCAGAGCCATACTGACAAGAGCTGTATAGCTCCTGAGGCATTGCACCCACTGTGAACTCAGGTGTCTGTGACCACCATGCGGTTGTACAGAGATGGGCTGGAAGAGGACACAGGTATCAGTTGACTTGTTGGAATTTGATGGTAGGTGAAAGCCAACCAACAACCATAAACTGAATGGCAATTTTGTATCAGCTAGTTGTTTATTATGCCTGCAGTTAGCCCTTTCCAAATGAGGTGATAACTTATGTTTCCTTCAGTCCTCTGGCCTCAAGAGGACTACTGGTAAGAGGCAGTCCCGGTTGGAGCTGGGGTTGGTATTCAGATGTCACTGGCACAAGTGTCCACCTCACCGCATTAGGATGAAGTTGACTTTGCCGTCCTGTGACCCCGTACTATGGAGTCTTTTTTTCATGTAGTCATATGAAATTGAAGCCTCAGCTTCCTTCTCTCGGTCTGAAATATTATCATCTTCCCCTGGAAAAAAAATTAGCTTTGGATCTTGCTTTTTGTAGTAGAGTTGGTAGTACATCTCTCTAGGCTGCAGCGGTGACAGAGGATGTATTCAGTCATCCTAAGTCTTCTTCACCCTTTACAACGTCAGTTTTCAAATGTATTGAATCAACGGTGGTATGTTTTCCTTTTTTTTCTTTCATCCTGTGCAGTGTTTGAAAATAAAGACAAGATTGTGATCATCATGGAGTATGCCAGTAAAGGAGAGTTGTATGATTACATCAGTGAGAGGCGGCGACTGAGCGAAAGGGAGACAAGACACTTCTTCCGACAAATAGTCTCTGCTGTGCATTACTGCCACAAGGTGAGCAAAGGATTTGATATTAAAAAATGCTCTTTGAAGGCTGAGTGGTGACTTATATTATTTCAAAGCATGTCTGAGGCAACAGCATTCGTTATTAAGTATGACAGCATGTGATTATATCAGCACAACTTCCATTAAAAATGTTACAGCACTTCACTGCCTGCTTTTAAAGACTGAGGATGTTTTCCTGTGTTATGGCAGATAGCAGCCACTCCCTTACATTAGCCCTCCATGGCATTTTTGCCTTGGAAATAATTTCCCTGACATTAAAAAAAAAAAAAGCAAAAATTAACACCATAAACTAAAAAAGGGATCTTCTAGAACTGCTACACCATTAATGTTAATACATTCAAAGGATTTATGGTTTGTAATTTAAATATGCAAGTCAACAACTTCAGAAGAGCAGATGAAATATATGAAAGAAAAAAGCCAAGAGGAAGTTATGCATGTTCATCTATGAGCTTTAGCATGTACTCATTCTGGATAGGCAAAACCAACTTTTCCAGACATAGCAGAAGCACTAGAAAGATAACCTTTGCTAATGGCTTTATCCATCATGGTACCCACTAGAATGACAATTTAAGCAATTAAACCCAAGGTAACTGGCTGGCTCTCATCGTGGGCCTTTTATCCCTAGTTATGAACCGACCGGATAGAGCCGAAACTTGCATGAGGTTAACGACATTGAGCAGCTAACACAATTTTTTACTTCAATTCTTAAACACTTTAATCTCCACTTGAATTCTGATAAACAAGGGCGGTTTTCAAAGCCCTCACTGCGCAGTGCTGAAGAGCTGCAGCGCCCTTCCTTGTGCAGTTATTTTTTCCCAAATTTCTTTAAAGAAGGCACTGACCTAAACCCAGTTTACTTGCTTCCATCCCTAGCGTTTAAAGTCCTTCTGGATTATACCTCCCCTGATCCACGTGGCTGCACATTGGAGGAATGAAGGCTTTTGTAAGGACTAACGTCATTGACAGATATTGTTTTCTGATGCCTGGGAAGAATATATTGCTTTCACGCAGTGGGGGCAGGATCCAGGCTGGAATTAAGTTCCAAAAAGACACCCCCCACCCCCCCTGCTGTTTTAGAGGCTTTGTGGGAGGACAGATTCCAGTCATTCTTCCCTTAACCACACACCAAGTGACTAATACATCGCCTGTCACTAGTCACTGGGCCATGAGTGTTATGACAGTGAAATCAGCCCTGAAATGGAGATGCAAAGACCACCCTGCCAGCTCACCTTTAATTTTCCCCAATATTTTCTCATGTTCTCCCTCCTGTTTTTTTTTCTTCCTTGTTTCAGAACGGTGTTGTCCACAGGGACCTAAAATTGGAAAACATCCTTCTTGATGACAATTTTAATATTAAGGTAGGATTCTTTTTCTCAGCTACTCAAAATGGATTTGCATGTTTTATAAAATTTTTATCCAAGGTATTAGAAGAGCCAGTGTTATGGCAACAGCTACTAAGCAACAGCATCTGGCAAGAGGCTTGGGGGTTTTGGAGGTTGAGGAAAGAGCGCCGCTGGTGACAAGTCATGCAGGCTAAATGAAGCTTTGCATAACTTGGGGGAGAAGGCCCTGTCCTGCCACCCAAGGGCCATGACTCCCAAAGCAGTATCTGTTTACTGGTAGGAAACTGCAGAGCATTTCATGCAGTCGGGTTTATTGTATGAATTATATTATTGCTGGCTGCTGCTGGGGCTAGGAAAAAACTCCCCTGGTCTACAGGGTTCAAGTGCCTTCTACAGAACACTCTCAATATCCTTTTGATCATGGCTGGAAAATAAGCAAATAGAGTTTCAAAATAAACCTAGTAAAGCACATGTGCTTCATTAGGAAATGGCCTTGGAACTCCAGACACAAACGTATACTTTGGATAGTGATGTCAGTGATGTCATTTCCATGTCATTTCTCTCCAGTGAAAGCATGGGAATGACCTTTTTCCCCTTCTTCTTCTTCTTTTTTCCCTAATAGCTGTAGCACAAAGATAAATAACGCAGAGATGAGTCTCGTTTCTAGGTGGCTGAACCTGTTTGCCTTGCAGCTTTGTTCCTCCCTGGGTAGCTGGATGTGAGGGTGGCTGGGTGCGCTCATCTACGGGCAGACAAGTGGAGGGAGGGAGGGATGCTGACGGGATTCTGCTGACGCTTGGGCATCTTTGCTTAATTAACAAAGTGATCGAGAAGCTCCCTGTGTAGCCTAATATCTACATAGCCTGGATCTTCATTTTGTCTCCACTGAAAGTCACGGGGCTGCACGCACTGCCTTCTGCGCGTCGTGCTGGAGAGATTGTCTTCATTTTAAGCTGATGTGCAATGGAAATGGAAAGTAACATATGGTAGCTGCCATGCGTGTAACGCTGATGACAGAAGCTAACTTGGATCAACTAGTGGATTAAAGGCACATAAATATGTGGTTTCTAAAAATAGGCTTTTGCAGAAGGCCCGTCCAATGCGAAACTTGGATGTTGTGCTGTTAACACCCAGTGTTAGAGCCAACCTCCCCGCTCCTGTTCCGACAGGGACACTGGCTGCAGCAGCCCAAGCTGTTCTCAGCAGCGCTGAAAACAAGAGGTAGCCTTTCTAGGACATTGTATACGAAAGGGGCTTCCGCAGGCAGGATGACCTTTCTTTCCGCATTCCACGCCAAACTATCTTCCCAGCTAATCAGAGAATTCTTGAGAGAAAAGAGGAATTTGGGGAATTTGCTAGCTGCGGTGGGCTGGATCTCCGCGCTGTGGTCCTCATATGCAAAACCAATCACTTCCCCGAGCCCCCTGGGAGCTGTGCTTTGTCAGAAGGCTCCACTCCCTCCCCCGTCTCCTTTATAGGAGTGGCATCATCCCATGGGGACAACAGGAGGATGGGTCAGGGACGGGGACCATGGAGGTCTGGAGGTCCCCAGGGGTTCTCTGGAGGTCCCCAGGGCCTTCAGACCCACCGATGCATTTCAGCTACCATAGAGAGCGGCACTGCCATGGAGGAAATCCAGGTAGCTGCAACTCCACACATCCCTTCCAGCCATTTGGGCATTTTTTCCTGAAGGCTGCCTTTTCCTGAGCTGCCTTTTGTTTAAGCTGCAGTGTAGGTATTTTGCATATTTCCAGCCTTTCCTCAGTTACTTCTCTGCAAAACGTAAGGCTCACCCCGGAGAGGGCAAGGCTACCTGGGCATGGGTAGGTGCTGCAAGCTCCCTTGTTGTCCCCTTGTGACTGTTTGCTCAAAGGGTCTTTTATTTATTAGCAACAGAGGCTGTTTATTCCCCAGACTGAGCTTGGGAGGCAGCTGGTATTTCAGACGTCTCACAAGCAATACTGATTGAATTTGGGTTCCTTCAAGAGATAACTTTTTGTATCGTTTTCCTCTCCCCCCCCTGCTCTCTTTTGGTTTTTTACACCTCATGACTAAGCTGAGCTTTGAATACTTGACATTAAGCACTCTGCCACTATTTCTCTGCCACTGAAGCTTTGAATATGTTACTGTGGTTTCTATGCTGCTTGCACAGAATTTTACTTCCCACTTTTTCTTTGTTTCACTAAATAGTAACCGTTGGCAAGGAAACACATATGGAGCTGTAAATTATTTATTAGGAGTAAATTCATCAGGTCCTCATTCTGAGAGTATTTATATGTGGTTTATTCAGGCAGAAGGAGAGAAGTATGCAGTTTGGGAGTTGGTAGTGATGGATGGCTTCAAATACTCAGTGGAAGGCATTTTCTAGAAATGGAGTGATAGTCTTATCTGTACTTTCCCAGTATTTATATTTCATTCAGTGGATTACAAAGCACTTACAAAATTGGCAGTTTGACTTTAAGAATGAGAAAATGAAAGGAATTTCTTTGTTCTTGGGTGCAATGTACAATTAAATACGTGTTTCTGAAGGCAGTGATCTGTACATTGTGGTATATACAAACATGCCACAGTAATAAGATGTAAAAATAGATCCATGTATAGCAACTTAAGCAATACTTTTAGAACAGGAAATAAAGAGGACAAGTAATCCATTAGAAATTATTATCCAACCTCAAAAGGCCCCAAGCCATTCTACATGATACTACACTAACTTGCAAACCATTCTTAAATTTTAGCAGATTAAATGAAGGTCAAGGAGGAGTATATGGAGAACTAATAAACTTTTTTTTTAAAAAAGTTGCCAGAGTGAGTAAAAGTCTCTGGAAATGGAGTTTTATATTGAAGTACAGCAACTAGGAAACACCAGTGTTTGAAAGCTGGCATAAAGTTACACATTTTGAATAGTTCTGCAGGTCCACAGGCCAGAGGTGTAGGGTGATGAAAGGAAGAAAGTGTTCTGATTTGGGCTGTATAATTATGTTTTTCAGGGACTTGCTGTATGTGGTAATATTTCCTACAAACTATTACTTAAGACCTCTAAAGTCAGCAAACACAAGTGAATGAAACAAGTTTTAAAATACTTGTGCAGCTGAACATGCAGGCAGACCTATGAAGTACAAGGAGTTCATCCAGTAAATTAATTAAACAGAATCTTGCCTTGCTCCCCAGATATACACCCAAGTATCTAGCAGAAACCACACTAAGAATGTTTCTCCTGGGATCTCCTGGGACCCGGCCTGTCTGCAGAGGTCAACAGTGGGGCACAAGATAAACCTCACCAAGACACTGCAGTCTCCCAGGGTTTCTTACTTTGTTCATGGTGCAATGTTCTTTAAAGAAATGATGTGGTGATGAAATTAGAGTTTCTGCAGCATCTACAAGCCTCCCCTTCCTCACATTCACATGCCAGCTCCTAAGAGCACTGTTCACCTTAAAATGAATTCCCCTTTCAGTTCCCCATGCTTGCTGCCTTCCACCTTCCAGCTCTGGGTGACTCAGAGCTGCTCCCTCTGCTTGCCTTGGGTTCCAGCAGGTAAGGTACAGCTGCTGCCCTGCCACACAGTGGCACAACAGCCTCTTGCTGGCATTTTCATCCCATCGAGAGGACATCATCATTCATAATCCTAGTACAGCTGGAGGTGGGCAGGGTCAGACAGGCAGCAAGGGTAAGGCAGCCCCAAAGCACCAAAAGAAGCTGCCCTGAGTTGGTGAGTTAAAAAGCTCTTTGTGGGAAGAGATTCACATCGCCATTAGGCATCTTTCTTGCCAAGAAAGGATTTGACCAGAGGATCCTTCAGGTCCCTTCCAACCTAGCATTCTATGATTCTATGATATGTCTTTGGCTGTCTTCAAAAAATAAGCCTTCTGGTGCCTTCATCTTCTCTTCATTAGTCTTAAAAGGAGTGAGATGCTGGCTTTTGTTTTACTGTAAGTGTGAATTTACTGGAAGAAGTAGCAATGGGGCATGGATGTATCTGCCTCTGTTTGGCCATAGCTCCTGCAGTTTGTCCTGATGAGGACCGCATGCCCCTGGTGCAGCACTGCAGCTGAGTGCCAAAATCCCCAAAACATGCGAGGAGTTGGAGAGAAACTGCTGCCCAGTGCAGCAGGCAGGGAATTAGTGCCTCTTGCTGGTCTGTCCAAATACTGTGTCCCTACCCCCAGGGACACATCTATCATGCAGCCTGGCACGATGGAGGGGGCCTCCTTGCTCACAGCAGGGCTGTGGCGGCTCCTGGGCTGGGAATTGCACCTAAAAGAGATGTCTAGCAGAGGTTGACGTAAACCGTATGATCAACCCCAAAGTGATAGAAGGAGAGAAAAATGCAAGTCTAATAGTAACATAATCCTACTAACTGCACTTTCTCTTGGGCTGGTAAGGGGACACCAATCAGACTAACCACTAAAAACCCATGAGGGTTTCACATATACAGAGTAAGTGTATGTAATTGGGATTTACTGTGCTGGAAGTCTCACCCACTGCACATCCGTTTCATTTGCTTTAAGAGACCTAATTATTCCTCTATCTACATTACAAAGAGACAGATTCTTAAGTGGGATAAAGCGGATACTTTCCGTGAGTGTGAACTTCATGGAATTTATAGTCCACACTTAAACAATAAATTACATCTGGTTTACCATAGCTCCCAGTAAATATGAAACATACACCTCCTGAAGCGAAGGGAATAAAAGTCCACTTCCCCGCTCCTCCCAATTTAGGAAGTTTTTTTGACTTGATGCCTTAGTTCCATTTAAGTGCCAAGAACATGAAGTAATGTTGGCTTCTATTAATCTTGTTTTGGGGGGCATGACAGTTTTAATGGGAAAAGCTGATAAACATCAGTCTGTGAGTATGGGAGTGGACTGTAACATAAATACTCTTTTCCTGAATGGTCAAAATGAAAACATGAATGCCCAAGTCTGAGAGTTCTTGGTGTGAACAATGGTATGTGTATCCCTAGATATAGATATATATATATATTCCTGCACATCCACATGCATTTTATACATTCCATGGTGTTAAGGGAATGTATTTTTCTTAAGGAATCACACTGTGCAGTGTTTGTCCTTGTCTTAGCTGCATCCTGAACTAAAATAAAACTCGATGACCGGCACGAAGTTTTAACACTGAAATGATCCCATTCTTCCCCTGATTGACAGGGCACACTTCATAAGGCTTAAAACCAACTTCCTGCAAGCCAGGCAGGGTGACTTGATAAGAAGGTGGAATTTAGGGCAATTAAGTGCAATCCGAGCCATGAGAATATGTTTGCAGACTGCAATTGTACACCAGCTGTTTTCAATGACATTCCAGCCATACAATGAAGATTTTACAAACCCCAGTTCTTTAAGCGTTGAATTTTCTGCTGTGGGCTCATAATACGCTGTTTGGGGCACTGAGTGAATTCTAACTATGGATGGACACGGTGAGATGAATTAACATTAACGAACAGGAATCGGCTGCTCTCCGAGCGGGATATTAAGAGTGCAGATTGTCAGTGGAACACCTGCACAAGCACACTAGCAGAACATAAACATATGAGAAAGTGAAGCATGAAATCTCATATTTGCTCTGTGACTTTAAAAATTTTGTGAAAATTAAGTTTTCAAAATTAGTTTTTCATTTAACAAAATGATCTATATTTATAGATGAAGCGTGCGTGGGTATATATTTCTGTTTTGGGGTAAAGAAAGAAAATCAGGAACTTCTGTCCATACTTCAACAACTTTGTTCATTTTGGTCTCAACTGTGACCCTTTCAGGTGTAGCTGTAGGAGTCTGGGTAGTAGAGACAAAGTCTTTGTGTCTCCCAAGAGTTCACTAGACATTGCAACTAAACAAGTATTAACAGCGCTGATGATACACATTTTAGCAAGCCAGGAGTGAGTGATGCTGCTGGCAAATCTCCCTCTCCCTTTCCCTCTCCCTCTCCCTCTCCCTCTCCCTCTCCCTCTCCC
>VZTM01005793.1:104935-169697 GCA_013400555.1 Jacana jacana | reverse complement strand
TCCCTCTCCCTCTCCCTCTCCTCTCCTCTCCTCTCCTCTCCTCTCCTCTCCTGAAAAGTCCAGAATAAGGTGAAGAAAACGCCTGTCTCTGATAGCTATAAATTGATAACACCTTTTTTACGCCTGTGCCTAATGTCTCTTATGCCAGTAATAGAAGTATTTCTGGGAAACAGAAACACTTGGGTTTTAAAAAAAAGATTAAAAATATGAGATGTGTTGCCTTGTGCTAGAGAAAGAAAGGAAATGCAAAGGTTGTGGGAGTATTTAGCGTTGCTGTCCTCAGCCTTTGTTTTGTAAGAACGAGAACAGAGAATTGAAGTAAACAAAATATTTGGACCTGATCCTGCAATTCCTACATGGGCAAAATTCCCAACAGTCTCAAGGGACGTTTTGTTTGTGTTGGGAAAGCCGGATTCGGGCCCATTGTTTCCACTTAGGAACCAGACTTGTGTTTATTATCTCATGATAGACATCTTGTGTGCTCAGATTCCTCAGCTGGAGTCCCTGAATCTGGAAGAGTTTGCAAGTGCCTCACTTTCCCCCCCTTTCAAGCGTAGCTAAGTTCCAGATGATCTCAAGCATCACTTTCTTCTGTAATGCTTAGTTTCCTGCAACGCTCCTGCCTCGCTCCTCCTGTTGGATTTAAAGGTCTTGGCTTTTGGCTTCCACGAACGCTGGTGCTTTCTGCTTGCTTTCCTGTGGTGTTAATGATTACACAAGATGAAGAGCAATCAGCAGACAGCAGGCCCAGTGCCTCCCAGTATGGGGTTGTCTTTACAGGCGTAAGCAATTAATCTAGGATAAAATTACCGACTGATGGTCGTGCAGTCAGTGAGTGACCTGTCTGTGAATGGAACCAAAGCGTCCTTGTTCCTAATCCGGAGGATTTTACCTAGGGACCCTTCTCCTTCTCTGAATGGTCTTTAGAGAGAAAAGTAAGAAAACCACAGAATAATGCACTGGCAAGGGAATTTGAGAGATTATTGATGTTGATGATTTGACATATTTGACATGTATATTTGCCCTGCAGCTGGGTCAAATACAGCAAAGTCCTTCCTGATAGAGGATTTTCCGTTGCATTAAGATATTTTTAATACTTCAGATGCCTCGTGCAATTGTATTTGCAGATTGCTGATTTTGGACTCTCCAACCTCTATCACAAAGACAAGTTTCTGCAGACCTTTTGCGGAAGCCCACTCTATGCTTCCCCTGAAATAGTTAATGGACGACCTTACAGAGGCCCAGAGGTAAGAGGGGTCAGTTTTTAGAGGTGATATGGGGATGTAATTGATGATAATACTCTTGAGAGTTAGTCTTCATGCTATGGGTACCGCATGTGATCTTGCTTGGGTCGCTCTCCCATACTGAAAGTTCTCAAGCTGCCTTCATTCGCTTTTGTTTGCTTTGCTTGTGTTTAGTTGGATGTTGGATACGGGCTGGCTCATCAGTAGGTGCAGCTGGGGGTGATGCTGCTCTTGTGGTCCTAATGGCAAGGAGAACGGTGGGGATCGGCTTTCCTGGGCTTCACGTGCATTGTCTCTCTATTTCAGGTTGACAGCTGGGCCCTTGGAGTATTGCTTTACACTCTGGTTTATGGAACGATGCCCTTTGATGGTTTCGATCACAAAAATCTCATCAGGCAGATCAGCAGTGGAGAATATCGTGAGCCAACACAGACCTCAGGTATAAAAAAGGAGTGAGGGCTGAGCACTGAGCTGACAGGATTTCAGAATGGAGGGTTTGCACAGCCCCTTCCAGCGTGTTTGGTGTCATATTAGAATGACGAAGAAAAAAAAAATCTCTCATTCCCCTCCTGACTTCATCTGCTATCAATTCCCATCTGGGTACAGCATTTACCAAAAAGCCCTTTTGAAATGAAAGTTTTATAGCACATATACTTTATTGCCTTGGGGAAGCTGTAACAGGCTCTTTTAACTAGATCTATGACAGTGGAAGGTCTGGTAGCTATTGCAAGTAGAATTGTTCAGACAAGCTGTAAACCGATACAGCGTACTGGTAGGGATCAGTCCTCTCACCATGCTGTGGTATATCACAAGCAAAGAGAAGATGAATGGCCAGAGCGACGCAGTCCCTTACCCAAGAAGGCAGGCCAAAATCTGGATGAATGCCAGCACGTTCACATTTACTTCTACTTAGAGGAGAACACATTAAGCAGTCACCTGACAGAAGATCATCCACTGAGTCTGGGCCATTGGTTCTAATGACTCCTTCCAGCCTTAAACACGGAGTAGATTTCTATTTAAACGAATATTTATCTTGTATAATTTCTTTGCCATCCCTTTCAGTTTTCTGTCTTCTTGCTCTCTTTGGGAAAATACACTTTTAAAATATACAGAAGACTACACTGTTTATGGAAAAAGCAAATACAAAATCGATAATGTGTAGATAATTGAAAATATTTGAATTCCCCTCTGTTTTCCTCTAAGCTTTGTAAGTATTAGAGTTGGTGACTTCCTTCAGTAACATGGAACTATGCACTGACTAACAGGGTGCAAATAGTAATGTCTTTGGTAATGCAGTGTGTGTTTCCCAGGGTGATTCATTTTCTTCTGATAAGAAGTAGTTCTCAAATGGATTTTTAGACATTGACCGATGGGTGAAGCACTGACCCCTTTCAGTTATTCTGTAGTAAGAAGCATTATCTTTGCTCGTTGGATCAGCTTCACGTTTCCATTTTAAACTCAGAAAACGAGGAGTGCCCATATCCTAAATATTTTATATTTCTGTCTTTGTCCATAGATGCTCGGGGTCTTATCCGATGGATGCTGATGGTAAACCCTGAACGCCGAGCAACCATTGAAGACATTGCCAACCACTGGTGGGTTAACTGGGGCTACAAGAGTAGTGTTTGTGACTGTGATGCCATGAGGGACTCCGAGTCCCCGTTGCTGGCAAGGTTCATTGATTGGCATCACCGATCTACTGGCCTCCAACCAGAGACTGATACCAAAATGAAGTGCCTTTCTAAGCCCAAAGGTCCTGAGGTCACACTAGAGAGACAAAGGTCTCTGAAAAAATCAAAAAAGGAAAACGACATTGCACAGTCCATCCAGGAAGGAGGAGCTGAAAATGCATCCAAACCCACCTCCAAGAGACCCAAAGGCATCCTGAAGAAAAGGAGCAACAGCGAACATCGATCTCACAGCGCAGGTTTCATTGAAGGAGTGGTCAGCCCAGTGTTACCCTCTGCTTTTAAGCTGGAGCAAGAGTTGTGTAGGACTGGCGTAGCCATTAAGAGTGTTGTGGAGGGAGAGGTAGTGGGCAAATACAGCACTAAGCAGTCTTCACTCATGCCAAAAAAAGGAATCTTAAAGAAGACTCAGCAGAGGGAGTCCGGCTATTACTCCTCTCCGGAACGAAGCGAGTCTTCTGAACTCTTGGACAATAATGATGAGACAGTAAACAGTGACACTTCTCCAGGGGTCACAGAGCCATCCAGAACTGGGTCTTACAGCCATTCATGCAGGCGTAAGGGCATCTTGAAGCATAACAGCAAGTATTCTACCAGCAGCACTGAATCTGCTCTGATTAGCCCTGACACACCAACGCTGGAGGCCATGGAGGAAGTTGTCCTGCCTGGGGATGCATTACCTCGAAGTTACAGTCGTCCATCCAGCGTGATTAGTGACGACAGTATTTTGTCCAGTGACTCCTTTGATTTGCTGGATTTGCAAGAGAACAGGCCAAACAGACAGCGGATACGGAGCTGTGTTTCTGCTGAGAATTTCCTCCAGATTCAAGACTTCGAAGGACTTCAGAACCGCCCGCGGCCGCAGTATCTAAAACGTTATCGCAACCGTCTGGGGGACAGCAGTTTTTCCCTTCTCACGGACATGGATGATGTGACTCAGGTCTACAAGAAAGCCCTAGAGATCTGCAACAAGCTCAACTAGCAGAGGGAAGGTGGAAAGGGAGGGAAGGGAGATTTTTCTGTGTACCTTTATGATGGAGTAAGCCAGGTCACTGATTTGCTGCCAATGGTAGGTTTTGCTTCAAAGGACCTGACTACACCTGCTTGGCTGAACTCCTAGTAAAGTAGCCCCAAAGCCATCTCACACTTCTCGTGATTTTGTGTCCTCAAAATATTACCTGCCTTCCCAGAGAAACAACTTTGGTCTTTGTAGTTGTGGTGCAAGCACATCAGAATCTAGCAGACAAAAGCAGCAGGATTTAATGGCTCAGAGTCAAAGCCAGACAGAATTAAAACTGGAAGTGAGGGACACATGCTCAGAGAGGTTTGTAATTCAGAGATGAGCTGAATTCTTCAAGTCAATTTTGGATGTCTTTTAGAAAGAGAACCTTTTTTTTCCCCTGAAGTAATTCATCTGGATACAGGCATTGTGCATTGGGAATCTTTGGCTTGCATTATGTAGGAGGCCAGGCTAGGTGGTCACCATGCTCCCTTCCACTGGGGTCACCTGAAAGGTTCTGAATGCATTCTGGGACAGATAATTTGAGACACGTGCCCCAGAATAACCTCACGTGATGTATGGGGATAAGCGGTGGAGCGGGCATTCAGATCTGGCTCCTCCCACAGCCATTGCTCTTTAGTGAGCAGGAGGCCCTAAAATTGTTTCCAACTAACGCTCCTACCAGCAAAAGTAGTCACAGAAATGATAAAGGGAATTGGAAGGAATGGATGTTATCAGCAGTTAGATGACATTTTAAGGCATTTCAAATCATGTGTTCGGTTTGTGACTCTTTCAAAATGGCCAACCAGATGAACGTCCAGACAGGGACGGGTTTAACAAAGGGTCTCAAGGGTTAACTGACCCTCCAATCAAGAGTTCAGTGCCGTCAGCAAATGGTGCCACCTTTGTGTTAGCTTGTAGTATTTGAGGGTGACAGGTAGTTTGCGACCAGAATGTTAGATAAGGGAAAGGTTGTAGCATGTAGGAAATGGGTAGAGGTCAGAAAGTTAGTGGGATGGTGCCTTTCTCCAAATGAAAATGTTTCTAGGTAGGTGGTAATGGAGCAGAAAGAATTGAGCGATGCAATGATAATGGTAGATTTGATAACAGAGTAATTTGCAGATAAAATTGCAGGCCTCTCTTTATAGTGTAGCTGGTACCAGTTTGCAATGGTACCAGTTTGAAAAAAAGCAAAAAAAAAAGGAAGGAGAAGGATACGTGTTTTTGTTCTCAGCCATATCTATCTATCCAGACTGAAGGCTTCAACTCCCATAAAGGTACCACATGGGTCTACTGGATTACCTGAATGTAAGCCTTATCAGAAAGGCACTGTGTGTTCGACAGGCCTGGGCAAACTGGAATCTTCAGGCCCATTTCAGTCTCATTTCCATGAGCACGTAGTAGCCCCTGGCTTTCTTGGAGGTGCACTGGTGCGACTAAGTGGCAGGTTTCAGCCTACGATGTCCAATGACCCTCAGCTGCAAAATTTAACATCTACACACGTACCCAGAGCAGAGGGACACGGGGCAAGCTCTGTTCTCGCTCCTACCCTGTAACTGGAACTGAAAGTAGAATTTGGCCCACTGTGTCCCAAATCCTAGAGATCACATGGAAATGGAATACAGTTCCTCTGGAGATTCCCTGGGACTCAGGGATAACCCCACACATCACTGGCATCTGGGGCAGGGAGCTACTTTGCTTGCAGATCCCTTGTTCAGTGTATCATGGTACTCAAGTCTTGCCGGTTCCTCCTAAAAATCAACTGGGCTACCTAGCGTAAAGATGAATGAGCTTGAATTTCCTAGATCAGTTAATCTGCCTCTAAGGAGAACCTTTACTTATTGTGAAACACTGGACCAAATTTGGCCCTGGAGTACACGGCATCAATACCATGAAAGGTGTGAGAGACGTGCTCTCAGGCAGTCGAGGGAAATTTGGCTCAATGTCCTCTTGCTCAGGAAGGGCAACTGCAGGTCGTTTCTCTACAGGCGCGTACCTCTCTGTATGCTACTCAGACCTCCTCCCATCTTCTCACAGGCCCTGCATGTGCTCTTTTAGCCCATCCCAAATCAACGCCCCACTTTGCAGTGTGTTGAGTTAACGAGTTTCCTGTGGTGCGTTTTAAAACAACCCAACACAAGTCTCCACGGCCTTTCTGAGACAAGGACGTGCTTTGCAGCTGCGGCTTTGAACCCCTGTCCCTGGAGCGTGAGAGCCAGATCCTCAGCTGGTGTAAATCAGCGCTGTCCCCCTGCCATGATGATGGGGCATCGCTTTGGTGGGGCTACGCTCACTGACACCTTCCCTGCAGATCTGGCCCTAAGCCTTGGGTGGGTTTGTGGAGGTCTTAGGAGGAAGGGAAGGGAACTCAGCCGGCCGTGGCGGGGAAGTGAGGAGCACCCCAAGGGCTCGTTATCTCCCGAGGCCTTTGCCCAGGCCTGCTTCCTCGTGTACAAATGTGAATGAGTGAGTGACTGCTTGCTGCCAAACTGGAAATGTTACGTAGGGATTTACTGGCATGTTACTGGCATGTTACATGTTTACTGGCATGTTACCATTCCTAGAAGAGAAGAAAAAAAACAACCACACTTGACTGCACATTGTTATTATTAGTGTTGTGATTTTTATTTAATTTTTTTGTAATACGAAGTTGACTTTTTTTATTTGAATTTGTCTTTTTTTTTTTTTTAATTTATTGGTCTGAAAGCCATTTCAAAGGTATAATAATATATTTGGTGTAATTTAATTGGTGCAACATTATTTTACAGCTCCTGCCAAAATTGTTTGGTGTTATTTTTTGGTTTTTTGTTTGTTTTTTTTTTCTCCCAATCCTTGGTTGGTTTGAGCTCTACGAGGCACACAGGGGAAAACGCTGGATAATCACCCAAAGTGTTTGTATTTTTAATCTGATACTGTTTTTTTATTAAATAAAATGAAGTTACCCTAACTGTGAAAAGTCTCTCTCTTTCTTCTCTCTCTCTCTCTCTCTCTTTTCTTTTTCACCCTACCTCAGCATGAGCCGAGGCCAAATGGTAATGAACTTGTCGTGCAGAAAAGCAGCAGCGTCTCAGCACATTGTACCAAGTTGTTTATGCGAAGCTTCTTGGCTCGTTTGCGCGTTTGAGTATGATGTGGGTGGCCACAGAGGCTCCCGTGCTACGGAGCGTTTGGCACTGCGAGACAGCCCAGAGCTTTCCGCTTGCAGCAAGGAGGTTTGGGTGGAGAAGAAGAGCTGACTGGGGTTTCTCTGCTGGAGATGACTGAGGTGGGTGGGTGTAAGGTGTGCCCGCAGGTGAGACGCAGCGGGCTGGCTGGCCAGATGCGGCGCAAACCCATTTGTAGCCCAGAGACAGATGGTCACGGGCCTTTCCCCCTCTCTGACAGGGAGAAAGACAGTTTATTAACAATTTTAATGCTCCTGTTTGTATAATTTCGGGGTTGTTTGGGCAAAAGAGGCCGGTGACCGTCTGCTGCTGTCAACTATGGGATGGTTTCAGTCAGATGGGTTTGAGGAGTCAGCGTAGTCAGCTGGTGAGAGGGCAGAAGGGAGTCAATTTGCATTTTTTGGAGTCCCTTTCATAACCAGAAGGCTTTTGATTGTTTTTCTTGGAAAGCGAGTGGGTATCCCAGGGGAAGCTGGGTGTTAGGTATGCGGTGTGTGCTGGGGACTTGTTAAAATAAAGGCAGTGGTTGGCAATGGCCTGACGTTGGCTCCTAGCAAGACAACCATTAAACTTCACGCCTGATGCAGCCAGCCGAGGTACCTGTGGTGTATATTCTGCTTTGTAGATGACAGGCGGTTTGGATTGGGATCCAAGGTTTGAATATCATGCAAAAAAGGCTTTCATTTTTCAAATTCATTTTCTTTCTCTTGATCCCTTTAAAGCATGGCTGTAGGTGTTAGATTTACTCCTCGTCTGAAAAACCCGCTTACCAACCAGTGGGAATAAAAGGGAAGGAGCCAGTGATGCAGAAAGGCAAACGGCCATTAATACATGACAAAGGGAGCGATTAGCTGCCTTATACTAATTGAGGCAGAGATTGTGAGGTATATATTCAAAGCCAGCACCCCTGTGGCTTGTACCTGAGGTGAGTAAGGTCTAACTGTGTGGGCGCTGGGTGGTGGAAAATGTAATGCAAGTCTCATCTGCAACAGCGATTATGAAACTTCTTTTGCTTGGGAAAGAAGTGAAGGTGAAAGCAAACCATTGGTTTGGCTTCAGGACCAGTGACTTCTGGGAAGAAAGTTCTGGATGGCTGGGCATGATGTGGCAAAGCCTGAGAGGCAGTTGTGTGCATGTTTGTACAGCTCTGAGAGCGCGCGCTTTGGGGTGGGGTGGGAAGGTGGGCGTCTAATTTTCCTGGTTATTAAAGGAGATAAATGTGCAGTGATATGATATGCCTTAGTTGAAGTTACACAGTGAGTCTGTAGCCAGACCTGGTTGTCTTGTATGCTTGCTCTGGGGGGATTCCAGTATTTCTTAGGAATCATTGAATTTTTATGGATTAGGCAAGGCAGGAGCCTTGGGAGCTACGCAGTCGAGTGACAAAAGCAGTAGCATTTTGGGTTGGCTTTTTTCTGTACAGCCACAAACAGTCTTGTCCATTATAAGCCTTTCTTTACCTCTATAAGTCATCAGTCTCAACTTCTGATTTTGCCAAGCCTGTGCATGCCTGTAAGGGGATAATGTCAGGGATCCCTCTCGCGTCTGTGAAAGGTTTGCTGAAGTCCAGGGGCCAGCTCAGCTGAGTGCCTCTGCCTGACGCTGCCGTGGAGCAGGAGAGCACTTGGAGGCCAGCACACAAACTTGCAGGAGAGCCTGACGCTGCTTAAAGCTCACCAGCCCCAAGTCACTGGGGCAGAGCGGGAGGACTTGTGCCAACACGGCAGGAGGCAGCTCTCTTCCAGTGCTGTCACTGCCTTTGAGGTGGCGCCCGCAGCCACCCCGTAGTGCTGGCAGGAGAAGTGAAATCCGGAGCAAAGTGATACAGCACCATTTCTAGCCATAGACCTTTGCCTTCCGTTTGTAACTCTGCCTCCTCTCCCAGCTCTGCCTGAGCTCCTCCGAGACTTCAGGGACTATGAAAGAAAGGTGCTAACCTGAGGTGGAGAGGTACCATTTTCAGCTATTGCAGACAAATTAAGTTCCCAGAGAAATTTCCCAGTGACTCCATAAGCATGTATAATAATAATGAACTTTGCAACACCGGAGCCTCAGTTACAGCTACAGGGTAAGTCAGAACCAGTCCAATGCTCATGTAAATTTGGTGTATAAGAGAAGCGTAGCAGTTTAGTTAAGCATTTATCTCAGTGTTTCACATCTCATTTTAATGAGAAGCTTCTGGAGACAAAGCTGCAGGAATGGTTTTGCTGAGCCAATAGAAACTGCGCTGTTTGCTAGCATCAGCCCAAGCTCTCTGGTACCTGTTCCAGGGTTACTGGTTTCAACTGAAAGTTTTACCACAGAGCAGAACAAGTTGGTTTGCCCTGGATTCATGATACTTAGTATTTAACTAGGGCTTTAAAAATTATTATTATTATTTATTATTATTATTATTACTGTTTGGTGGAGCTGTCTTTTCTTCCCTGCCAAACGCAGACATCTTTCCCATAAAAGACTGAGTAATTTGGCTGGAAAAGCAACTCTTTTTGGATAGATGATCTGAGCTTTTTTTTTTTTCTGGCTGTTTCCCTCTAGCTCGTACTCCCAACCCCGTATTGCCTGGCATTTAATCAGTGCAGAAAAGCCTTTGAATTCATAGAATCATAGAATGGTTAGAGGAAGGGACCTTAAAGATCATCAAGTTCCAACCCCCCTGCATGGGCAGGGACAGCTACCATCAGTGCAGGTTGCTCAAAGCCCCATCCAGCCTGGTCTTGACCACTCCCAGGGATGGGGCTTCCACAACTTCTCTGGTCAACCTGTTCCGGTGCCTCACCACCCTCACAGGAAAGAATTTCTTTCTAGTATCTAATCTAAATCTCCCCTCTTCCAATTTAAAACCATTATCCCTCATTCTATCACTACACATCCTGACAAAGAGTCCCTCTCCAGCTCTCCTGTAGGCTCCCTTCAGATACTGGAAGGCTGCTATAAGGTCTCTCCGGAGCCTTCTCTTCTCCAGGCTGAACAAGCCCAGCTCTCTCAGCCTATCTTCACAGGAGAGGTGTTCCCTCCCTCTGATCATCTTCGTGGCCCTCTGCTGGACCCTTTCCAACAGTTCCATGTCCTTTCTATGTTGAGGACTCCAGAGCTGGACACACTACTCCCGGTGGGGTGGGGTCTCATGAATGCAGAGTAGAGGGGTAGAATCACCTCCCGTGACCTGCTGGCCACTCTCCTCTTGATGCAGTCCGGGATGCCGTTGGGCTTTCTGAGCTGCCAGTGCACACTGCTGGCTCATGTTGAGCTTCTCATCCACCATCACTCCCAAGTCCTTCTCCTCAGAGCTGCTCTCCAGCCATTCTCCACCCAACCTGTACTTGTGCTTGGGATTGCCATGTCCCAGGTGCAGGACCCTGCACTTGGCTTGGATGAACTTCATGCGATTTGCCCTAGCCCACCTCTCAAACCTGTCCAGGTCCCTCTGGATGGCATCCCTTCCCTCCAGCCTGTCGACCATGCCACAGAACTTGATGTCATTGACAAACTTCCCAAGGGTGCACTCTATCCCACGGTCCCTGTCTCCAACAAAGATGTTAAACAGCACTGGTCCCCATACTGACCACTGAAGAACACCATTCTTCACTGGCTGTCACTTGGACATTGAGCCATTGACCACAACCCTTTGAGTGTGGACACCCAGCCAGTTCCTTATCTATTGCATGGTCCATCTGTCAAATCCATGACTTTCCAATTTTGAGACCAGGATGTCGTGCAGGACAGTGTTGAATGCTTTGCATAAGTCCAAGCAGATGATGTCTGTTGCCCTGCCCTTGTCTACCAAGGCTGTGGCAGTACCATAAAAGGCCACCAAATTTGTCAGGCATGACTTGCCCTTGGTGAAGCCATGTTGGCTGTCACCAATCACCTCCTTATTTTCCATATGCCTTAGCAGAGATTCCAGGAGGATCTGCTCTATGATCATGCCAGGCATGGAGGTGAGACTGACCGGCCTCTCATTCCCTGGGTCTTCCTTTTTTCCCATTTGGAATATAGGGGTAGTGTTACCCCTTTTCCAGTCAGTGGGAACTTCACCAGATTCACCTATCATCTGACCATACAGAACCTGCACTTTTAAGGACCTTATGGACAGTGCATGTATTTGCTAATCCTAAATGCATGATGCTAAATTGTTCCTTGGAAAAGCATTTTACAAGGCAAATTTTGCATTACCAGAAGGCTCCTAGTGCCAACTCATGTGCTGGGCTTAGAGCTCACATGAGAAGTGCACTAGGCCCAGGACCATGAAGGGATTAGATAGTTGACTGCCACAGAAATAAGAAAATCATTTGTGGGTGTTGGCCACAGGTGCAGTTGCAGGTCAGGACATCACCTTATTTCTTCATTCAGCAGAGCAGCTCTACTGCCATGGTGAAGTCAGGTCTTTTTGATGCTGAGCTTTCTCACACTGCGCACCCAGTGCTGAGACCTTTTCTGACAGGGACCATCGGGGAATGCTGGCATCAATCAGCCTTGACGGTTTCTTTTTGCCTTTTCTGCTTTCACTTTACCTTTGTGTCCTGGTTTGAGGTAAAACAAACCAATTTTCTGTTCAGTAGTTTTACTTTTTTAGCTGGGCCTCTTCTAACTAACTAAAGTCTGAAATTAACAGCACATTGTTCAGAGACTGTTTCGTCTCACAGTGATAAGACCTGATTATCCCAAGGGATGGTCTGCAGAGAGGCCCTTGCTTATACTTACTGCTAGAACAACCAAGGTCAGGTAATTCTGTCAGGTGACCCAAAACTGACCAACTGGGGTATTCCATCCCATCCGCATCATGCTCAGTATAAAAGCTGAGGGATCAAAGGGTCATTGGCTTCTTCCTTCAATGGCCGACGTCTGAGGAGGACCCTGTCTGTTTGTCTGCCTTTGATCCTGATCCGGAATCCAGCTCCTGTTGGTCACTGAGTCCAGCCTGGGACATTCACTGGTGCTGCTGGTGATGTGATTGTCGTCCTGGGAGCCTGATACGGTTTTGTATAGACTGTATACTTTTTTTCCCTTTCTTTTATACTTTTAAATTTTTCTTTTTATTGTTTATTATACCATTATTATTTATATTTCATTAAAGTAGTTTAGTTTTTATCTAAACTCCTGAATCTCTTAATCCTTTCCTCTCCTCTCTTTTCCTTAGTGGGGAGGGGGAGGAGGGGTCATCATCTGTCCGATTGGTCAAAACCACGACACCTGGTTATTGAACACAAAGTATGTCCCTCGCTTTTTCACGTAGCCCAAATCTCATTTGAGTCCAAATCTTGCCCTTGTATGAAGGTACGGTCTTGCTCTGCAGCAGCGGCTCCAGCCTGGCAGCGGGTAACTTTTCCTCCTGGAAGCAGAAACTGTGGATGGGACCTTGAGTTAATAGCAGGGCGCTCTCTGAAAGAGACACCATGCCGAGGAACAATTAAAAAGCTGGGCTGCCAGGACAAATGGGTTAGACCAACCGAATATAAATCCCTGGAAGCTGGTGGTGAGACTATACCCTACCCAGCAGGAATCCACTTAGAAAACTGTGCTCCTTTCATAGGCTGGGGAGATACTATTGCACTTAGAAACACAAGCAAGGAACAGCTGTAGAGGAACTGTCTGAAAAGCCAGGGAGGAAGAAGAGTTTGTCTTGCGGCTTGCAGTGCTAGAGTTTATTAACAACCCCCTCCAAACTTCAGCCTTGGAGATAATAGGACAAGACATACTTTAAATAGAACCAAAGGGAAAAAACAATTAAAAACAGATGTTAGGAAATATGTAAATATATGTTTATATTTACATATAAAGTCCTAGCTGCCTGCCAGGCGAGTTTGCTAGCACCAGAGTGTGTGTCATCATCCCAGCCTCACTGGGAATTGTCAAAAATATTTCTTTAAAAGTTCCTTCAAACTCTGTTGTTCTCTTTAGCTGCACGTCCCAGAGCTTGACAGTTTAATCAGAAGATTCCTTAAGACAAGGGATCTGCTGCCTGAGAAGAGAGGTTTGCTGAATTCCCATACAGCTCAGTGCCATGAGGAATGTTCAGTCATCTTTGGCCCTTAGAAACCCCAAGGTAGTTAATCCCCTTGCGCTCCCAGGAAAAAATTGTGTCAGAGTGGAAAGAGGCAACAGATAACGGTCAAGTACTAGATCCACAGACAGTGCAAACTGATGTTGGCCCAACCTGGACAAGCATCCGGCCTTAAAAAATGAACTCATATCATTGCTAAATTTGGATTGGATTCAGTGGGGATGGCTTCAGGTTCTCTGAATCACAGAACTGTCAGAATTGGAAGAGACCTCTGGAGATCATCTAGTCCAACTTCCCTGCTAAAGCAGGATCTCCTAGAGCACATTACTCAGGGCTGCATCTAGGTGGGTCTTGAAGGTCTCCGGAGAAGGGGACTCCACAACCTGCCCAGTGCTCTGTCCTAGTGTTCTAGTGCTCTGTCACCCTCACCATAAAGTTTTTCCTCCTATTCCAACGGAATTACCTATGTTCCAGCTTGTGCCCATTGCCCCTCGTCCTGTCACTGGGAACCACTGAAAAGAGTCTGTCTCCACCCTCCTTCAACCCACTCTTCGGATACTTATAAGTATTAATAAGGTCTCCCCTCAGCCTTCTCTTCTCCAGGCTGAAGAGTCCCAGCTCTCTCAGCCTTTCCTCATAAGGAAGGTGCTCCAATCCCTTAATCACCTTTGTTGCCCTACGCTGGACTCTGTCCAGTCTCTCTTGAACTGGGGAGCCCAGAACTGGATGCAGTATTCCAGTTGTGGTCTCTTCAGTGCAGAATAGAGGGTGAGAATGACCTCCCTAGACCTACTGGCCACGCTCTTGCCTATGCAGCCCAGAATTCCATTAGCCCTCTTGGGCCACACACTCACCATCTTCACCTCATGTGAAGAGTTCCAGATTTTCAAAAGTGGTTTTAGAAATATCTTGTTTATGAGAAGCCATTTTAAGCTGCCTACACCAGAATTTTTAAAATTGATGGCCACCTTCTGCTCACCTTAGCCTGAGCCATGGTCCCTTGGTGCTTACAAGGATAAGGCTCACTGGACCTTAGGCTGGACATTTCAAATCATTGATGCACTCAGGCATTGTGTAAATCAGTCCCAGCTTCCAAGATTTTTGGGAAAATGGGCAATTTTTCAGCTGAAATAGGATTTATCATTAGTGGTGTTTTTTTAGGAAATAAAAATATTTATAATTTCTCAGAATTGGATGACTTGGAGTACTGCCTGGAGGACAGGGAGCTTCAGTCCCTTGCAAACAAGACACTTGCAAAGCTCCCAACAGCCCAGAGCTTGTGTTATAGTTCAATAAATCTGCCTTTTCCTAAGGGAAGTGGTGCTGTTGGTCAAGTCTCTAATGTGGTTTTAACCCAGTGTAACCAACCTGATCAGTGGCAATAGCATGCAGATAGACCCATGTTTAGTTTGGAGGAGGCTGAGGGGAGACCTCATTGCCCTCTACAATTACCTGAAAGGAGGTTGTAGAGAAGTGGTTGTTGGCTTCTTCTCCCAAGTGAATAACAACAGGACCAGAGGAAATGGTCTGAAGTTGTGGCAGGGGAGGTTTAGATTAGGTATCAGGCAGGAACAGTGGTCAGTGTTCAGGACTGGAACAACCTGTCCAGGGAGGTGGTTGAGTCACCGTCCCTGGAGAGAGTTAAGAAATGCATAGATGTGGCACTTCAGGGCATGCTCTAGTGGCCAAGATTGTAGGGGGTTTCATGTGTGTATGGTTGGACTCAATCTCAGAGGTCCTTTCCAATCATGATGATTCTGTGTCTGGAGGGGCATGGAAATTGGCCTCCTTTGACACTAATAGAGAAGGCATGAACAGCCCAAGTAGGTAGCACATGAACAAAGTAACCTGGTCTATGAAGAAATTACTGCAGTTCCATCATAGTTCCTTTTTATCAGAGCAAACCCACTATTTTCTTAAAAGTTTCAAATTAAGGCCCTGATTGAGCAAAGACTTAGATAGGTAACTCTGGAAGAAATGAAACTACTGACAATTACAGAAAATAAGACAGACTAGGGGCTACATTTCATCTTGGTGAAAGAGCAGAGGGACAGTCTTGGGTTGCACTGGAGATAAGTGAATAGGTAAATTCCCTCCTCGT
This sequence comes from Jacana jacana, assembly GCA_013400555.1. NCBI lineage: Eukaryota > Metazoa > Chordata > Aves > Charadriiformes > Jacanidae > Jacana > Jacana jacana. The sequence continues at coordinate 154,499 of VZTM01005793.1, read as the reverse complement.
GTTCCATTCTAAAAATGGAGCAGATTTACCAGAGCCTCCCTCATTACTTTTCCTGTGGCAAGTACAAGGGGTCAGGTTTGCTGACAAGAGTTGCAGGTTTGCAGCTTGTCACCATTTGCAGCAGAACTGCACTATTGCACGGAGGATAGGATCCTGCTTGATCCAAGGCAGAGGGAGAGCTCTTAGAGCCCCTCCAGGGAGCCCTGGTACAAAGACAGTTGTAATGTGAGGCCAGGATGGGAGCCCATCATGCGCTTGAATGGGCTGTCAGGGACAGCTTTTGTTAAAGTTCTGCCATGCAAAGAGGGGAAGATTTGCATATTTTCCCCTCTGACATAAACACAGTCCCCAACACCTGCAAAATCACCCTTGCTGCAGAGGCCACCTCTAAAAATACCTCAAAACCCACATGTCTTGTGAGAGAACCTGATTGACCCAAAGAGCAGAAAAGCCATTTTTGCCAACACACTCACTTAACCTTAATTAAAAGCGCACAGCCTAAAGTTATCCAACTTTTCTTTTGGCAAAGCTGGTACTGCTGAGGAAGGAATTCCCACACCTCGGTTATATGTCTTCTCCCCGGAAACCACTCCTTCTGAAGAAGCCCTGGTCAAAAGCTGAGGCAAGGTCCTCCAGTTACAGAAACGATGCTCAAGGCAGTCTGAGAAATGAAACAAAAATTACATGACTGATGGGTAGTCACAGCTTGTCCACCCAGCCTGCATTGAACGTTGCATATCTGGTGGCAAATTCCCAGAAATACCAGAAGGCCATATCAGCCAACTAACTGCTCACTGGTAGGAAATGTGCTGGAAGCAGCAGAAGACTCGAGAGTAATTTATTCCTTTGCCCTGGTGTACAGGCTCCTCCTTCCTGGTAAACACTCCAAACAAAGGCTTAGTTAGCTGCTTTCTGAAAGGACAGTGAAAGCTTCCGAGAGGCTACAACCAGCTGATCCACTGCAAAGTTCAAAGGAGAGATTTGATCTTTCGCCACAAAAATATCCACACGCTCTTTCACATGCGTGTGAATAGAAAGCCTTTGTTCACACCAAGCCAAGAAGAAATAAACTATTGTTGGAAGGTCATTGTAGCTTGCTTCGAGGAGTGGGGAAGAATTACAAAAAATAACCAAAGGTGGTCTTCTTACCAGTGATTACAGATATTGTCTTTCAGCAGAACAGGCAAGGTTCTGTTAGAGATATCTATTCTTGTGTTGGACTAACTCATTGTAGTTTCAAGCTAGGGTTTTATAAAATGTCCAGTGGTACTGTGATTCCTGAGTGCTCTACTCGAGACACCCTAACTAACGTTGGCTTTTTGGAGAATGAGTGGTTCCTATGAGGAAACAACAAGTGTAGGTGCTCTATCTCCCTTGCAGATCTTGGTGGTTGCTTCTTTGACTGGTACTTGTCAGCATTCAGGAAATTATGAGTCTGACTTGCTATCAGAGTAGGAAAGACTTCCAGTAATCCCTTCTGCATTGATATTTGGAATCTTTGCTTGGATTTCATACTCCACGTTGATATAAGTCTACCACCAGTTTGGTAGCAACCACATTAAGTCCATCTTCCAGCAAACCACCCCCACTTTTATAAAGAGGTGTTTTGCTACAACTAATAAATTCATTTTAGAGGGAGAGTGAGGAGAGGACACATGTGATGTTTCAGATATAACTCTGCCAGGATTTCCTGTAGTTTAGTCTTTTTATGAAACCTTCCCCCTTATCTCTCTCATACGAGGTCTGATTCAGTAAATGACTCCTATAAATAACTTTCACATGTTTCAAGGTAGGCCTGCCCATTCCTTGCTGACTCAGGGGTACGGCTCTCTATCTGACTGTGAAACGCTATCCAGGAAAATCCCCAAAGGTCAGTTCTCAGTATTATTTTTTGACATGAACTCAAAGAGGCTGGCAAAAACTCCTCAGTAGTGGTTTTCTAGAAAAAAGCCGGAGGAATATTATATATCTGTCTTTCAGCAAATCTGAAGGTTTGGTGCAAACCACAACTTGCCTGGCTATGTCCTGTTTTCTTCTGTTTTGAGTATTTATTTCTGTGGATAAATGGCTTGCAGTAGTCCATCATACAAATGGTCATTAACAAATCAAAGCTGAGATTTTTGAAAACATTCAGCACAAGCCTAGCTCTGTTCTTGTTCAAGTTACTGGCAAAGGCCCCAGTGATTTTTTATTTTTTTTTCTCTTTTTCTGCAGATAGCCTCTCAAAAGTCTATCCTATGCCTCTGCCCCAGAAGAAAATGATCCCATTTCTGGTAGGATCATTATAGAAGCTATTGCATAAGGAACAAAACTTTGGCAAGATAATAATGGCAGCCCTGATCTTCTTTTATATAATTATGAATTCAGAAGGAATTTAATCAGCAAGCCCAATGATAGAAGAAAAGCTGAAGAGGTGTTTCCAGTAAATCCAGGGTCCCTGACATTTTTTTTGTTTTTTTTTTTCCTGCTGTAGTGGATGGGTTGTCCTCACCTACCTCTAAAATGACTGGGTTTACATGCAGGTTTTTCTTTCCCATAGGTAATCTCCTTAGGCTATCGTTTAAACTTCTTAAAAAAACCCAACAAAAATAATAAAGCTGACCTTTAACCTGCCTGATTTCTTTTTAAGTGCCAAAGTAAAGTAAACAGTCTTTGAAGGAAAGAGAAGAGGCAAAGCCAGAGCCCAAAGCAAATGGGTATTGCAGAGAGTCTGTCCTACCTCTTTCCATCCTAACTTTCCTTGTCACCCCGTGGGCCACGCAGCGATGTCCCAGCAGAGGCACACAGCAGGCACAGCAGCAGCAGTCTCTACCACCAGCCCAGACCTTCTTTCTCCAAAAAGTCCCATCACATCCAGGAAACCTCCCAAATACCTGCTACATTGTCCCTCCTGCGTATCTTCTGCTCCACACACACAGAGAGAGCCGAATGACTTTGGGGATCCCCTTGGGGCTTTTTTGTACCCCACTTACACCATTGGGGTTTTTTTATCTTTGGGCTTGGCCTGCTGCTGCTCTTTGCTAATCAAGGGCGAGGCCACCAAGACCACCTGTTTTCCTCCATTTGTTTCAAGTTAAGTTGATTTGTGGGTTTGCACAGGCAACAGCAGAGTCTGAATCTTAGCTGGACATCACATCCCATGGTTCATTCTCAGGAAACCTTAGCCATAAGGCAGGGCTAATTTACGCATTCTGCTGGGGCAGGCAACTTCAAAAGTCAATGGCTGAGTACAGGAAGGAAGGTGGGGCTGGAGGGGGCAAAGCAGTTGGTTTCTGTGCTGGGAGTCCCTGTTAGGCTGAACAAAGGCTATATCTTGTTTGCTGAGCTGCAGAGCAAGAGCGGGGAGTCACGCTGGGATGCCTCAGACCTGCGATAACCTGCTGAGACTGTGGCCTCTGCTCCGCCGGCTAAAGCAGATGGGGAGGGCAGCCTTGCCTGCATCCAGATGCATTTCACTCTGTCAAACGTCTGCCCCTGGCTGCTCATTCACCTTTCTCCCTGTTCATAAAAATGAGTAATCACATAATCACACAGAATCACAGAATCTCAGGGATGGGAAGGGACCTTGAAAGATCATCTTGTCCAATCCCCCTGCCGGAGCAGGAACACCTAGAGCAGGTCTCTCAGGAACGCGTCCAGGCAGGTTTTGAATGTCTCCAGAGAAGGAGACTCCACAACCTTCCCGGGCAGCCCCTTCCAGTGTTCCATCACCCTCACTGTGAAGAAGTTCTTTCTCATATTTAAGTGGAACCTCCTATGTTCCAGCTTGCATCCATTACTCCTTGTCCTATCATTGGATGTCACTGAGAGGAGCCTGGCTCCATCCTCCTGACACTCACCCTTTACATATTTATAAACGTTAATTAAAACAGGATGAACTGAGAAATAAAAGTGCAGACTTGCGTCTTTTTTGATCATTGCTGCCTGTGTGGAACACACTGCAGGTTGCAGAGTCCTTGTGGGGGTACAATAACACATATACAGCTATGCAGGTTTTTATGCACATTTATACCACAGCCCTTAGCTGAGCAGAACTCCAACTGATGTCACAGTTACTCACACCAGATGTCTCAAGTTGGCATTCAGGCTTTTGTTCCACTTTCCTGATTACAATGGGGAGTGGCATTGGGCAGATCTTGCAGAAGAAGAACCATCGTCAGAAAAGAAATGAAGAGCAGGAAGAGTTTTACTTCTGTCAGTGAGTGAAATCTGCCATTCAGGGTATTTGCAGCTTTTGTAATAACAGAAGTAGCTCCATCTCTTTTAGTTTTCATCTGCCTGGGCTTTGATCTTTCTCTCAACTTTTCCATGCTTGTATTCCATATGAAGTTACTGTGAGCTAAACCAAAGAAACTGGAGACCTGCATCATAGCGCAGTTGTTATCTAAGTGATTCTGGGTACAGACACATTCTCATAGGAAGAGCTCTGAAAACAATATAAGCTGCTGGGGAAAAAAAAAAGAAAAGAGACAGTTTTTCAGCTTCCCCTAAAATTGTAATGAAGGCATTTTGTCTAAATTCCAAAATTTCAAAAACTTCAAGCAGTCACACTCATTTTGCAGCTGTATTTAGAGGAGACTTGGGAATTTGTAAATAAGAGGCCTGAAGAACAAAGACTTCTGCCCTCAGGAAAGATATTAAAATTGAAGGAGGCCTGTACTTGAGCATACTTCTACCCCTGCTTCAGGGGATTTTCTTGCAGCAGGGATTTTCCTGCTTCATTTGCTACTTTCCCTGCGGGCATTTTGAGTCGCCGGATTCCTTTTTACACTTTTTGCCATAGCTGTGGTATTTGAGGGAGATAAAGTCAAAATCTACGAATCTGTACCCCTGCAACGAAGGCAGGAGCTGTTAGTATATGTTTAAGGGCAAACAAAGGATTAGCTTCTAATCTGCCCTTTTTGCTAAACAGAAGTTACAGAGATTTACCAGACATGACTTGAATCTGTTTAAATTACGGCTTATCATTTAGAAAATAACCAACCTTGGTACAAGCATTCCAGTGGATGAAGAATCAATTGCATTCCTTTGGGAAGTGTTTCAGTCATCTATTACTAATGTATGAAACTGAGATTTTCAGAGTCACCTTGAGAACAGAGCAGCCCAAACCCTGAAGGCAGTTCATCTTTAAAATCCCCATACAGACAAATTTCTTTAGCTTTTCAATAGCATCCTTCTGGAAGATGTCTGAAATGGAAAGTATTATTAAATCCCTGAAGTCTTTTGATCTCAAGGAGAATTTTTTAAATGGTTGGAGAATATGAATACTCTGTGCATGCCTACTGTGTGCGTTCAGCCCCCTGTCCCTTTCTCCCCAGAGATTTGGCTATATACTAAATTGAGGATCGATTGAGGGAGTTGGGATTGTTTAGTTTGAGGAAGAGGAGGCTGAAGGAAGACCTCATCACTCTCTGCAACTGCTTGAAAGGGCATTGTGGGGAGGTTGGTGCTGGTCTCTTCTCATGGGCAATGAGCGACAGAACAAGAGGGAACGGCTGCAAGCTGCAGCAGGGGAGGGTTAGGCTGGACATTAGGAAAAAGTTTTTCACAGAGAGAGTGGTCAGTCAGTGGAATGGGCTGCCCAGGGAGGTGGTGGAGTCCCCATCCCTGACTGTGTTTAAGAGTAGATTAGATGTGGTGTTGAGGGATATGGTGTAGGGGAGAACTTGTAGAGCAGGGCTGATGGTTGGACTTGATTATCCCAGGGGTCTCTTCCAACCTAAATGATTCTATGATTCTATGATTCTAAATAATGATGGAATGAGTAAATAGATTAAATAGATATTGCTTGTGGCCAAAATTAATAGGTGTGCAAAACATTTCTCTGCTTAAGCTTCCACCTCTCCCATCTACTCCTGTGGGATGCATATGCTGGGAAATGCTTCCCTCTTGTTTACACAGATCTGAAAAACGGGGTTTTGGCATCATGTAGCCAATGCTCAGAGAGTGAGTGCTGGGACATTGGAGCACTAGCTTCACCCATGCCAAACAAAAACCCAGTCCTGTATAACACTTTCTGAATTATTTTTGAAAAAAATGTCATTTTTCCTCATCAGTTAACAAATTTTCATGACAGGTAAATTAATCTTCTAGTAGCGTTCTACCATTGCACAGCCTGCCCATAGAACGTGCACCAAATTCCTAATTAATCTCTTACAGAAATAAGCTTTGAAAATACTGCACGGGGTTTGAATTCTGTAAATATTAATTGATACAACTATTCAAAGCAAACCCTAAATTATTTGACAGCAAAGCTAAATTTATACTACAAAAACCCCAAAATTACCCTAGAGTAGAAACCACCCCCGATCTACTGTCTGATTTTTTGATGCCTCTTCCTCCAAGTATCAGTGATGGCGTGTGAAAAACAACCACAAAATATGTGGCTTCATCATACCAAAAAGACACGTAAGTAGGAGAAGGGGACTGGATTTTAAGAAAGCAAGCTGGATTTATGGAGGAAGATTAAAAAAGCTAATTATGTTTAACTTGGCTGACAGACAGCTGAAAAGGGGATATGATAACTGCCTACAAATATTTGAAAGATGCAAAATACACCAAGGAAAGAGGGAAATAGTTTGAGATGAAGTCTGCTAAAGCAAAATTTAGGCTGGGTAGAATGTTAACAATGAGACCTGTCAGACTGCAGAAACGTTTCCCCAGGGAATTAGTCGACACCTCATTAAAAATACCTTGGGCAACATGCACTGGTGGGGGATGGTGGGGAATAATCCTTCGGTGAGAAAGTCAAGGACCAAGGAGCTTCAGGGGCCACATTCTGATGTAGTATCAGTGCTGTTGTCAATGGGATATGATTTTAAAGGTTTTCCCAACAATGTTTTGGAGGCAGGAGATGTTTGTTTCCACCCTGAATAACAGTAGGTAGAGGGAGGCTCTTTTTGAGGGAAATTACTCTTTCCATGGAAAATCTGAAACATCAAGGGAAAGTCACCATATTTGGAATTGGAGCTGTGCAACACACCAAAATGGTGTCACAATTACCTTCCCCTTTTCCAGAGAAGTTTCTGTGTGGGTTACAGGAGTGCTCTGGTTGGGACGCCAGGGAATTGGAGACAGTCTGGGGTTTGGACCATGTACATAGCTCCTGTTCAACTTTAGCTCCGTGGTAGACTTGCATATGAGCAGCTCTCCTGTGTCAAAAGCCAACCTGCCTTCCATCTGTGGGGTTTTTAACCTAAATCAGCTAATTTGATTTTGTCAGCTCCAGAGCACATCATTTTTTTGCAGTCTAGACCTACTTTCACTATTAGGGGGTGCAATTTCTATGCCAGAAATACCGGGCTATATTTTTTTCCTAGGACTGGTTCCTCTGCATGATCTGCCACAACTGACACTTAGCATAACTGGAGTAGAGCAACTGTGAATCTACTTAGTGCCGGCCTTACCAAAGTCAGTGGAAACAGCTGATGCCTTAAAATGAGAAGGGAAACAGTGCTTCACAGCACATTTATGCTGATATAACTACTCTGCCTCATACTAGGATAAACTGAAGCTAGGCAGCACTGAATCAGACCTAATATGTTTAGTGCTTGTATGCTAAATTTATGAGGCACCCAGTGACATTTGCCTTATGTATAATGGTAGCACTCCCAGCAGGATGATCTAATCATTCATGAGGAATTACGGGACAACGTTGGAGTTTATTTAATGCTTAATGCTCACAACAACCTCCAGCATTGATTTTAATCTGGTCGCTGCACACATCGTGAAACAGATCTCTGTGGAGCAGCAGCAGCAGCAGCAGCAGAGGAGATCAACCACATCCCGTGCAGTGTGGCATATATCAGCAGTACAAAAGTTGTGCTGCTTTTCTGACAAGCAGAGGAAGCAGAGTTGATTCACGCACCAGAACGATTCCTCTCGCCGAGACACTTAGGAATGCATCAAAGGAAACCGGGCTTTCTCGGCAGGCTTCCTCTGAGCAGTGGGCTTACTGTAAGTCTGAGATGAAAAGAATAGCACTTTTTAAAAATGGTGCCCCTGACAAAAAGAGCAGGAAAACCTGTGGAAATCTGTATCCAGCATAATGGATATGCAAGAACTGCATGCCAAGGTGTTGATTTTGCAATATGTACTTGGAGTAGCACATTTTCCGGCTTCTGACATTGTACTCCCTCCAGAAGGAAGACTCAGGCCAAAAAAGTTCCTAGCCTTCAGGAGATAAACTGTCCTTTAAAAAGAATCAAGAATGGAAAAAAACGATAAAAGGGGATGTTCTTCCAAGTTCGTTACTCAAATTCTAAGGAAAAGGTTTCAAATCAGTGAATGAGCTTTTCATAACCAAAATCCCCTCCTGGGGTCCCTGCAGTTTGGAGCTGGAACATACTTGGTTCATGTTGCCTTCAAGTCATTTTAACAGCAAATATTTCCTGAGCAGGCAGGGCAAATTGTCCTGCTAGCGGAATTTAGTCACAAGGTTTTAGGGCAGTAACATTAATATTCACAGCTGCTGTGTCAGTGCCACAGAGAAGCAGCAGCTTCAGGAGGATGACTGGTTTGTATCCTTTTCAGCCTTCATCCACGGCCGGCAAGCTCATTTTGCTGATTTTCCCCTGGAGAGATGGCTGCTTTATCCCCTCAATGATTTCTTGAGCTACTTGCTTAAAAGAAGTATTTACATGGCATCTGTTTGTGTGATTGATTGTTCTTATGACTTGTTGCCCAGCAGCCACTTAAATATTACATTAAAAAAAATAGCATAAAAAATTCCTTCATGGTAAGTTAAAGTTACATCAAGGGGGTTCTCACATTTAACAGCCCTCCCGTGACCACATGTGACAACGTGGTGAGCAACAGGACCCATCCAACTTCTTTGCCTTGGGCTGTCAGAGAAACAAATGACCGTATACTTTTCCTAAAGAAGTTTATAACATCATTTCAAATGTCATGGGGCAACAGCCAAGGCTCATGTATTCTCCAAACGAAAACACACCGCCTGTGTTTGAGCACTACCGACACAGATCCTGGTTTCTGGCTAGGAGGAGAAGCAACCGTACTGCATCTCCCACAGCTGTGGAAACAGCTGGCAGAGTGTGACAGCCTGGTGTGGCTCCTCTTCTCAGCTCCCCCATGTTTGCAGTATGGTCTCTCCACTGCCCCTTTGCCCTTGCATGCTGCTTTGCTCAGTTAAATGACTCTCGGTGAAATATAACACTTGTAGGCAGGTCTCTGTGTGCCCTGACCAAGAATGGTTCGGGGCAGGGACATGAGACCTTGGCTTGGCATTGGGTGGTAAGTGCCCATCATGAACGCCACTGAGCGAGAATCCAGATTACAGCAATATCCTGGGCTCCACCATTGGTAAATAGGGTCAATCGAGAGAGAGGGAGGAGGGAACAAGGCTAGTCATGGCAAGAAGCTTAAGAAATTAGAGCGTGTCAATTTGTGACCCCATATCACTGGCTTTTGGGGTAACTGATGAAGTCCATGGTACAGTATATAATTGGGTAACCCTTGGGCTTCTCCCCCAGGACAGATTTGAGGGCTTGATCTCACCATTGTCAGTGGCCATAGCGCTGGCAGGGGGGATGCCCTGGCAAGCCTGGCAGCTACCACTAATTATCAGTCACTCTGCAGACACTTTGCACAGCTCCCACGCCTGTGAGCCGGCGCTGGTGTGTGCAAGCTGCCGAGGAACAGTGCTATTATCGAGTAACATGTCTGGTTACTTTATAGACCCAGTTAACAAGAAAGAAGGGAGGGGGGGGGGGAATTCCTACATTGTGCAAAGGACTCTTTTCTGCCCCCCCTGTTGTTTGGACCTTTGCCACTGTTTAAATTTAAGCAGATTTGCTATCTCAACATCTGCAGTTTGATTATTTGACTATTGCCTGGCGCTCGGTCAAACCACAGCAGAACACACTGCTCTGTGATTTACGGCCTGGGCTGTGATTATAATGGTTTTATTTTAGTTGGACCCCTATTTACAAGCTCATTTGTATTAGTGCACAGTGTTATAATAACAATGGTAGAATTATTAGGTCTCGCAGAAACAATCGCACATAGTAAATGGCTGCAGCTCACAGGGTGCTGCTTAAGTGCTCTAGCAGCCCGGCAATGTCTGTAACACAGGGGTTTCCATTTTAATAGCATGGAGGGGTGGTGCGAGAAGAGGACCGGGGAGGGGGAAGGAGCGGAGGAGAAACACAGTTATTATTCATTCTTTTCTAAGTAAATAGAAAGGACGTGTGTTTCCTGGATTAGCAACTGCAAACAAATGCTGCGGGGGGAAAGCGCTGGTGTTTCCCTCACCAAGGTTAAATAAGGTTCTCTGCGGCGGCGTTGATGGCCGCTGGCTGCTTGGAACTGTACGACGTGCCCTGCAAAATGATGAGGGGCACCCACAGCCACCGGGAGGATCATGGACAGCCCCGGGCATCCAGGGGAGCTCCAGGGAGCATATGGCCACCAGCAATGGGAGTGACTGAGGTGCAAAAGTACAGCCCCATAGGCCTTTCCCTGCGGTGGGCCAGGACAAGGAGGCGGCCCTGGGGCCTCCCCACGGGCACCGCCTTGGGTAGGTGTGAGCCATCATCAGTGTTCTGCCACCAGGCAGGGCTGAGTCAGTGCTCAGCAGGCATTTTTGGGGTTTGCCCCAGGATCCCTGTCTCACCAAAAAACCTCTCTTTATCAGTGGCAGAAAGAGTACTCAGGGCTATGCATGCTGATGAGCCAGACCCTACAACAAGGCCTCGGTTGCATATGGCTGAAGCAGACCACCACCACAAGACCTCATGCATTTGATCTACCAGCACGAGCAGCACCGGCAGCTCCCACTTGGAGACTTAGTGGGTGCTCAACGTTTCTAAAATGTAGGTCTTTTAAGTGATTCATGGCCCCCAGGGGTCAGTGGCAGAGCTGGGCTGGACACGTTCAAGGGGAAGCTGGGCTTCAGTCCCCACAGCTCTCCCACTGTACTGGAAGGGTGTGGAGGAGAGGACAGCCATCTCCTCTGTGGAAACACTGCCTGAGGATTTCTACATCCTACCCCACTGCCAGTAGTAAAAACTGCTGATTCTCTAGTCTCAGAGGGGAAAAAACCATCTAACAGATCTGAATTTACCACCCAGGAATAGAGAAATCACAGCCCAGGCTGCTCTCATAATGGAGAGGTTGATTTTAGGCTGCATTTTTGCTCTGGCTCTATGGGCCAAAGCGTGTGGTGCCAGAGCTGCTCCTCAGGTTACCAGGAGGAATTGAAAACACCTGTGGGCAGGTGAGGCTACCGGTGGAAGCGGCCAAGGGGAAAATTTAGATTCTGTGAGTTTGAACGCCTTGCTTTGAGCTTAAGGAGATCTTTTTTGAGTTTGCTTGTTTTTTTGGGTGGGGGAGTTCTGTGGGGTTTTGGGGGTTTTGTTTGTTTTGCGTTTTTTTCTTTATTAAAAAAAAATTGCTGCTAAAGCAACGTTTTCTGAAAGAAAAAAAAAAAAAGGAACCAACTCTCTATGCAAAATAGGGTTTTCTAGAACTTCACCTCCTCCTACCATTTTGATGAGAATAGTATAGAACCTTCTGCATGAAGAAAACTCTGTGTTTGTTTCCTCTCATCATTTTGAGTTTTAGGCCCTCTTTTTACTGCTATGTAACTAATACACAGATGATAGTCACATAAGTGAAATCAGACTCTAGTGTAAATAAAAATATAAAACCCCCATACACATGCCTAGTAAGGAATATGAATAAGGGAGCGAAGCTAAACATATTTCAGTTCCATATTGTCAAGGAATACCAAACAACTGCAACCTGTCTCAGAGACTCCACAATCAAGTAGAAAAATCAAAGGGAAAGTGGGAACCAAGAGGTATTATCACTCTGTGCATAACGTAAGATGGAGAGCCAGCCCTGACCTGGCTTCCAAGGCTTAAGTCTCTTCACTGATGGGACTCTCTCAGCCATCACCCAGGGCTGCACATGAGAAAGAGACAAGCCGAATCATCCTCTCTCCTTTGACTATGGAAGAAACATTGGGCAACAAAACACTATGTATGGGTGTTTCAGGCAAGTTACTCAAGATGTCTGAGATTAAATCGGGTTTAAGTTATTCTAGCTAAGATGGTGGGTGTATAACTGGATGGTCTTGATGCCTGTCCTGTGCTTAGCTGCCTGTCCTCTTACAGATGTTGTTTGGTATTGCTGATCAGCTCCATATCAAAGTAAAACCTTTCAAAGCTAAGAGAAAAGGTAGTGTTTCTCTTCCTCTGGCTGACCTGCCAGTGTACCTCTATCTGTTTGAAAGCTGCTGGTTTCCTGGGTGTTTTGGTCTTTCCTGAAAGAACCTTCTGACAAGAATTTGGTATAGTGAAAGTTTTTAGGGCTTTATGTAGTCCCTTTGTACTAATTGATTCCCTAGTGCATTAGCATCACCAAAGCTAGATTAATCTTCTTTTCATTTTAGTGCTGAGATCAATGTCTCTGTCAACATAGTTTATTGAACCTGGTACAGTTTTACCACTTGCCTTTACCTCCTCCAGGATGGCCTTTCTCTTAAGTATGTCCTGAGAAAGGATCCCTCTTTAAAACTCTCTCTGGCCAAGCTGTGAATTGGAATTGCTCTCCGTCGGGGCATGATCCAATGCCAAAATCCCTCCCACTCCATTGCAGCCGCCAGATTTCCCAGCAGCTGGCATGTCATCCTTTAGGATGACAGCTTTAAGAATCAAGCTGTCTTTTTGTCAGAGAGAAAGTAGGGTGGACTCCTCCACTAAAGGGAAGGGCTAGGGAGAGATACTTTCATCTGTAGGCTGTGCAGCCTGGGCTCTTCTCACAGACTTAACACAACAGTTCTGCAATACAAAACTTGTTTTCTGACAGAGCCAAATGTCTTCAATGTATTTTTCAGGTGCCATTGTATTAATTCCTTCAAAACTTGGCAATAAAAGCCTTTCTCTGTTTCCATTTCTTTTATTATCTGTTTTACTCAGGCCAATTGAAATTTTATGACTACTTTTTTTTTCCAGAAGAAAGCGCTGGGGTAGGGTTGGCACCAAGAACAAAGCCCTGAGTCAGTCCGTATAGCCACCGGCCAGCACTGCAAGAACATGATATACGCTGAGATTCAGAGCAAGCCACCACGGCTCCACCATCCTCTGCTGTCTCCATGTAACCTTTTCCCCATGGAGACAGCCTATAAGGACGTTGCACACTAAAAAGAGTGCCAAAGCCCTTAATAACTCTTCATTCAAAGTCAGCTTTATTGTACTGTGTCTTCCCTGTCCTCTTTGTCTCATATATGAAAAATCAGTCCGGGAAGTAATTCCTATATAATTAACCAGCTTTATAAAAGAGACTGCAAAGAAGAGGATTTGTACATGGTCATGCTTGAGCTCATTTATTTCATGCCACCATAGCCTGAGAAAAGCAACCTTTCTCCTTGCTTGTATGAACGGCACAGACAGGAGAAGGTCCAGCCTCTCCTTCGGCGCTGAATCTGCTTCTGCTGAGGGTGTTGGTAAATTGTCACTGACTTCAGTGGCAGGTGGGCGTGATCTCTTTTGGAGTGGGTTTGCCCTGTTGTCTTCTCTTTGCTTTTAGAACAGTCAGTCCCTGCAAACTTTCTGTGCATCGGCTGCTTCTACCAACTTCAAGGACATATTTGAGTGGATGACGATCATTTGCCGGTGCTTGGCTTGCAAGATTAGAGCCAAAGATAGATAACTAGATGCACGAATCTTGCCTAAGCGGGCTGAAACGGAGCTTGGCTTACTCGTCTGCTTCTGCCACATGCAGTGAACCTGACTCATAGCCCTGCTCTGCCTTCAGCCTTGCGCTAAATCTTCTGCGGCGCAGCACTTCCAGAAGAGGTGGGAACCCCCACATCTGCAGGGAAAAGCAAACAAACAGATTGGAGCATTTAATTGTAGAGTTCCCCCCCGCAGCTCTGCATTTAAAATGAGTATAAACAAATAGATCTGACAAGCTGGCCTACTTCGAAAAGAAGCCGGCAATGGAAACCAAAGGAAAATCAGTTTGCATTTATGATATTCTAATTACTTCTATATTTCCATGAAACAAAATACTTAAGTAGATCTTCTGCTTCAATGAAGTTGAAGGGACTTAAGTATATGCTTAAAACTCTGTAAGTGCTTAAAAGTGATGTCAAACAAGGATGCAAGTCCTCAGAGTGCTTGGGTTGAGTGTGTACTTAAGTGTTCTGCTGAATCAGATCCACAGTGTCACAGGGCCTTGAAGTGAGCTTAGAAGCTTCAGCCGAGATGAGGGATAAAGCCAAACAGCATAACAGGAAGCGCTCAGGGTTTTCCAGGGTCTAGTGCATAATTAGATTAAATGTGCAATCCTGTTTTGGGATTATGAATGGGTATGGGTTTTTTTTAGCTCATTAGAAAGAGAAAGAGCCTCCTTTTGCAGGCACATTCAATATCTATCAGGTAGTTTTTCCTACACTCGCACTTTTCTAGGATGTAGCCTTTCAAAATTAAAGAAATGTCCGTGACACTGCAGTTTAGTCCTGAATTATAAAAAATGTCCAGTTTATGAGGTCAAATGCTTCTCCTGTGTTCACCCAGATAGCGTTAAATTCCTTCCCAGGTTTCCCTTGGGCAGCTGAGTGGATTGTAACGGTATTGCAAGTGCAGCGTAACACTGACCGTGACAATGACATCTAAGCTGTGCTAACCATAATTTTCAGCAAACAGTTCTTCAAGATGATATACCTTATAGCATGTAAGAGCATTTATTTTAATCTACATTTTACATATTTAAAATATGTTTCCCCTGCCTCTGATCAATGTTAGCCACATGCATAGCCTGTGGAAATGCATGAAGCACAGAAGATTGAATAGTTTTTTTCCCACTGTTTCATGTCTTCATTCCCCTTAAAATGCTATCCTATTATTCGGCCCCAGCACAGTCTTGCCCTCCAGCACTGCTGAATTTCCAGGAGGTGATAACCACTTTGAAATTGGTGGAAAGAACCATAAAGAAGAATAAAGACATGAAAAGCATCTGTTACCTTCTCTCTGACTTCGTCTGCATCTGGTTCGTGATTCTTTTCAACCTTTTGAATTTAAAGTTTGAATTTATTCAGTTGCCCCAGCCCAGGTCCTGAAACTGTGCAATCTGTTGAGCAAAATGTCATTGTTATTAACAAAGACATTGCACCTCTGAGGAGAGCAAGACTATTTCTTGCTCTCATCTAAACTAATCTCATGCTTGATGCACCCCATCTACTGGTGTCCTGCAACCGCCCCACTCCTGGGCAGGAACAGCTGACAGCCCTTGTTATCTGGGCTCACATAGCCCCAAATGTGGGTGACCCGCCAGGAGCTGAGGTTGGGTGACCCAGGCTGACTCCTTGCAGAGACATTGGTGTGTCTCTGCCCCATGCTCCTCGGGTGGCAGCTTTTCCCTTCTCTGGGATATCTCAGCATTCCCTCATCATCTTCCTCCCTCCCATGAGCACAAAGACAAGAACTGGCTGTGGAGAAATGCCCACCCCAAGACCTCCAGATGTGCCTTGAGGCCTCGAGTTGAGATCACAAGCCAGAGTTGGCAGGACAGTGCTCTAGCAAAAATGAAAGCAATTCTAAATCTGTGAAAGCAGTTCCATTTCCAAGATGTCACTGGTGTCTTTGCTTTTCATATGCCCTATACTTCTGATTTAAAAGGAGGTTAGCAGTGGGGCTTAGAGTCCAGCTGAAAGGTGCGGGAAATAACAATAGTGGAAGTTATGAAGATGCATGAGGGCTTGATTCCCTGTGGGCCTCCATTCCCCTGCTGTGACTCCACAACGATGTCAGAACCGGTTCGTGTGACACAGCCAAGACTCCAGGTGAGGGTCCCTTCACCCATCACAGTGGCTGTGCAAGCCATGCTGACGGTCCTCCCAGGGGGTTACAAGCAGTTGCTCTGCCCCAGCTCTGACATCCTCGTTTCACTCTAAACACATTAGTATAGATGCCCCATGTGTCTTTTTTCTCAAGGCTTCAGCTCCACAGTGCAATAACCAAATCCAGGGAAAGCCATAAGTTGCCACTTTATGTTGGCAGCAAATTACTGCACAGATAGGCCCAAAAGAGGGTGTGGAGGCAGGCGAAGCACAGCGCTTGCATGTTACTCACTGCTGCTCCAAAGGGGACAAAACCTTGGCATTGACTTTTCCCACATGCATCTTTCAAGGCATGATTTGACTATAGTTACTTTTAAAAAATGCCATCATATCTGAATGTATAGCATCCTGCCAATCAGCTTTAAAATCTACTGCAGGCAGGACCAGTTGAGATCTAGACCTCCTTTGAGTGATAGAGTCCTCGGTAATAAGGCAGTAATTAGTAATTAGCAGCTGGAAAGATGAAATACAAGGGCCTTTCAAAAGCACGTGGGAAAATATCATCAAGAATGCTCAATTAAATATGGAAATTTTTTTAAACTTATGGGCGGAGGCAAGAGCAGGCAAGGAACTGCTGCGCCTGTCGAATCCCATCCCTTTGTCTGAACAACACAACAAATCCCCAAAGATGTGGGATGGTTTTTTATTAGCTTGCCCCCTCCCCCCCCATATACTTATCTTTATTTATGGCATCTCTAACAACATTTCAGTTTGTAACCTTGATATATAACATTGGAAACGCTGGCACAGACCATTTTGTTTGCAGAGAAGTGAGTTAGGTGAATTGCGTAGCTGAGCTGTAATGTTGCCATGAAGAATAGCAGATGCTTTGCTGTTTTCATTTCTACTCCTCTGTGGACAATCAACAATGTCTGATAACTTCTCTTGCTTGCTATGAGGTGGCCCAGAAATCTAAGTGGGGGGTCTGGCCAGAGCATCTACACTACTGAATCAGCAGAATATTTCCATCAGCCTCTACATGGGCTTAACAATGGTGATAGCTCAGTAATTTGGCCATTGTTTAGAGCTTTTTATGTGCTTCTGATTGCCCTAGGTCTGTTGCCAAGCTTTTTAGGGTTGTTTTGCATATGCTATATAGTCCTCTTCTGGGACTTCCCACAAGACATCAAGCACCTCTCTTTTCTCTTCTTCAGGAACTGAAGAAGTTCTCCTGCCAAACCAGGACAGATGGCTGAGAAATATTTTTCCCCTAGTGAATATTTTCACTAAAATGGAAACAACTTTATTATAACTGAAATTCCCATAAACTCTTTATGAGAAATCTCCTGTTTTTCAGAAGAAAACAGTCAAGCAAGCAAAATCCTCAACCCACCCTTGTGCTCAGCACGTTCCCCCAGCTAAGGATCTAGCCAAGGCTGCAAAAAATTTTGTTGTGTAATGCCATGGAAATGTAAGAAACACAACAAATCACTCTCACTCATCCCTCGGTCAAGTTACCTTCCAACTCTTTGTCACCTGATTTAAACAGATACCCGTCCAGTGACTGCAGGGGAACTTCCCTTGGGGAGTCCTAGACTGCTTGATGCAGAGTCTTTGTCACCCAAACAATGGCACTTTTTGTACAAGTAGACTTCAGTTCAGGTTGTTCTTAATTGATGAGGATGCACTGGAGCCCTAGTGGGTTGGAAACCAGTTGATCCAATCCAATGTCAAAGCTGAATCCTGCCAAACCACTGTAGGTTGATCTCAAATTCGGTTCTCCTCCCCCTCTACTCTGCCCTGGTGAGACTGCATCTGGAATTCTGTGTCCAGTTCTGGGCCCCTCAGTTCAAGGACACGCAACTGCTTGAGAGAGTCCAGGGCAAGGCTACAAAGATGATTAAGGGAGTGGACCATCTTCCATATGAGGAAAGGCTGAGGGAGCTGGGTCTCTTTAGTCTGGAGAAGACTGAGGGGTGACTTCATTAATGTTTATAAATATGTAAAGGGTGAGTGTCAGGAAGATGGAGCCAGGCTCTTCTCAGTGACGTCCAATGATAGTACAGGGGGCAATGGGTGCAAGCTGGAACAGAGGAGGTTCCACTGAGAAAGAACTTCTTCACAGTGAGGGTGACAGAACACTGGAAGGGGCTGCCCAGGGAGGTTGTGGAGTCTCCTCCTCTGGAGACATTCAAAACCCGCCTGGTTCCTGTGTGACCTGCTCTAGGTGTTCCTGCTCCGGCAGGGGGATTGGACTAGAGGATCTTTCAAGGTCCCTTCCAATCCCTGATATTCTGTGATTCTGTGAAATTGCTCAAGAAGCGTGGCTACTTGGAAGGGTGTTAACTTCACCAATTTCAAGGGAGTTACTCTTGTTTTGTGCCACTCTAAACAAGAGCAGAGCCGAGTCGTGAGTCATCACCCATCTCTCTTTCGCTGCTTCTATTTTCAGAGCAGATCTGCTGGCTTTGCTGCTGGCTGAGCTTGCAGTGATGCTTTTTGGAGCTTCTTGCTAGTTAAACAGGGGTAGACTTTGTTCTCTGTGGGAGAGCAGAGAGAATCGGGATGGTATGAGCCGGGAAAGGCTGAAACCCAAAGGCTCACATAGTATTTTTAGTAATATTATAAAATACAGGTGCCCTGAAGCCTAGGTTTCATCTCAGCTGGCAAAAAGCATTTGAGAGCAGTCATTCTGTGGCCACACTGGGTTCCCAAAAAAAGTGCTTGTCCTGAGTGATTAAAAAACAAGTTCCAGGGAAAACAGTTTCTGGTATTACATGGACCTGGACAAAGATGCCTGAGGTGAATAGTTACTTTGAACCCTTCAAGTATCCTGGCATTGCCTTATAATCAGGAGGTATTTTTAATAGAGGCAGCTATTTTAAAACTCATTCCTCTGACACAGGCACGCACAGGCAGGATGCATCCATTTTCTAAGACAGGCAATGTAGCAATCCATCAGCTGAGGAACATCTGAAAAAGGGTGGTTTTCGTCAAAAGGAAAATGGCTAAAGAAAGCATGTGGCTTTCAGAGGAGGAATACTTTATTATTAGTAAAGAATCCACTCCACAAAAGCTTTTTAGTCTTCCATTTAGTGTTTGAACTGTCCCATGTGGTCGTAGCTATTAAAATCACTTGTTTGCACCCACCAGTCAGCAAGTAATTCTGTGGCTAAGGCCTTGTGTTCCTATCTCCCTTTTCCACCCAAGCTGCCGTTAACTGCCTGGTCTCTCCTTTCAGAAACCGCTCGTTGCTTTCACCAGGCCTGAAAACAAGACTTGACAGTAGCCATTGCAGTTTGACAGACTGTGTTTGCAGACTTAGGGCTGGATACCATGCCCACAGGATACCCATATGGTATCCACAGGGCTAGATACCATGTCTTCCACGCGCACATTGCTTTTGGGTACAGTCTGTCCTGAAGGTTGCCAGGCTGGCAAAGACCTGCAAAAGAAGAGGATGAAATTCTCCCCTCTGCAGGCAGCCAGCATGGGGTGCGTGCTTTGCCGCAGTCTCTTAAGTGCCTTATTTTGACAACGCAGTGATGTACAGCCATTCTGTTGGTCTTCTCAAAATGAGTGAATTCCAGTCTTATAACTTAACTGGTGTCACATTATTATGAATCACCACCAAAATATTTTCAGTGCTCCTTGGAATAAATAGAAAACTCAAGGAAGAGCAGAAGAGCTAAATAGGAATTTAGTACTTACATTAGGAGCCATAAAATTACTTTACTTAGAGCCCTATATGTCTTGATATGGAATATGCTGAATAAAGTTGCCTCTTTGTTTCTTTTAGGCTATCTTTTCTTAAATTTGCAGTCATGCCAGGTTGGGCTGATTCATGTTTCTGTGCTGCGTCCCAAGAATCAAACAAAATACCATGCTGTGCTGGCAAAGGTAAAGAGAGCTTGTGCACTGCAAGCTCCTCTCTGGTGTGTGTGCGTGCATGGTGTAGATATGCTTGGGTCAGAAGCAATTGGAGGAGATCCTCCAGGGTGGATTCTGCTGCTATTGTACCCAGGCATTTTCCATGAAACCCTGTTGACTTTGGTGGAATTGCTCCATTTGCATGGCAAGGATCCTTAAGACAAAACTTGGACTATTGAAGTCAATGGGAACTTTGCCATGTCCATTGGCTTTATGAGGAGCAGGGATATTGTTGACTTAAAATTACAATCAGCTTTCAACTATTATTTCTGGCTTGGGAGGGAAGGGCTTAGAGAGGAAAATGGATGGAGAGAAACAATGATTATAGCCCAACAGAAGAACATTGAGAGAAGCATCATTATGCTTTCTCAGAACAACAGGAATACAACACATCTCCAAAAGAATGTAGACTGAAGTAAAATTGCAGGACTTGTATATTTTCCCTTAGGAAAAATGCTGTGGTGAAAAAGGTTAATGATTTTTAAGTAATGCTCCATTTTGCAGGGAACAATTTCTCAAGCAGCCTTTGCCTCTGAAGCAATTGCTGACCATTTAATGACATAGTAAGTATCAAATACTGGCAGAAAGTATATGTGGCAAAGACCATATAATCACAAAGTAAACTCACCATTATTTTTGCCTTAAAAACCAGCACACGTGTTAAATGATATTTTTGGGTCTGCTGTGTATAATTACCAAGCATCATACACTTCAGGAATACGTAATTACAAAGCACACGCCTTGCACTAGGAGTATACAATTACTCCCTCAGGTCCAAATTCTTCTCCTGGATTTTACAACTGTCCTGGGCCAAGTGTAAGCCCAAACATAGGATCCTTAGTGACCAGGACTTTGGGGGCTTTCACATAAATAGTCCAGTCAACATCTTCTGGTTTCCTTGAGAAAGCTTTGGGCGAGGCCAAGGTCTAAAGCAAATGTTGCAAAGGACTTACAGGCTGGCTTAGTTGCTTTAGCTTTACCACAAAGACAAAGATGCTTCGTCTCCCTGTGTCTTCCTCTTGCCATTGCATCGCTGCAGTGGGCAGTGCTGTGTGAAAGGAACTAGATAATTTCAAAACGAGTGGGGGAGAAAGAATGACACTGCGGCCAGGAAACATGCCTGGCATGCACAGACCTAAGGTGTCAACAGGAAGTTCAAAATGGTGACTGGGGAAAACACCAGGTACAAAGTCAACTAAAGGCACAACAAAATGGGTGCCTGGAAACTAATGTCAGACAAGATCAACTGAAAATTCAAGGGCAACAGTTTTTATGGTCAAGGTAATTCACCACTGAAGCAAACTGCTCAGGAAACTATGAAGTCTTCACTTCTGAATGTCCACTAATCAAACTCTGTGTGTCTTTTTGGAAGGAAGACAAACAGAAATTATGGAGCTCAGGTGAAACAGGGCATCAGCCTGTGGTCTTCAACATACAGAAGCTCACGCTGGTGCCAGAGCAAAATGCCTTGAAAACTTGATCTGATGGGAAAATTCAAGAATCAGAAAATTCTGAGGTTGAGCACACAGAAGAGACTCAATGACATACCCAGCTCTGAAGGTTGCCCTGTGTGGAGGGTGACTCCACTGCCATCAATGGTGCTATGGGTGTGCTGAGTGGGGTGCAGATGGGAGCAGATCCAAGCACATAACAGCCCCTTTGGGCCAGTGCTTGGGGTGTGCTGTGATGGGCATTGATCAGGAGCAGTCTCCAAAACTCTGAGGAGCAGAAGAACGGCTCCTGCCCAGGAAGCGTAGCATGAAGAATTTGGAAAACAGGCAAAGACAGGAGAGAAAATTAGGAAATCTCTTGGTAAAGTCTCCACACTGATATATGGTGCTTAATGGCATTTCTAACGTCACTGCATATTGAGCAGACGAATATAATGATGTATCTGCCTGAAGCTTAATTTCCCAAACCTTCCACCCGTGCAGAAAACTCCTGGTTCCCCGGAAGGAGAGTGGTAAAATCAGCATTCATCTGGCTGCTGGGCTCCTAGAGGGAAGAGAGAATGGGGGGGATTCCTGGGCTGAATGGCTGAATAAATGTCTGGGGGATGCTGCTTGGTGCTGTGGATGTGATGGCCAGAAAAATCCGGAGGTACAACCAGACATGTTATCTGTATCACACCAAATTTCCAAAGAACGCACAGGATATTTAACTGGAATAAGGTATTTTGCCAGAAAACTGCCAGTTCTATAAAGCTATTTTCTATTGACTGCAAACCTCTAAAGGCCTGTTAAATCGTTTTGGTGAGGAAGAAGAATTCTTTTAGCTGTGAGAGTGAGAATTAGTTGATTTCCATCTGATACCTTTGAGTCCTGGGCGTGTATGTTGTGGGCTTTTTTTCAGCCAAGTTCCCAAAGTCTCTTTTCTCAAAGGATATGCGGCGCAGAGCAAAAATACTCTCTTTTCCTTTTGGGTTCCCACTTCGACATGTTTTACTTCCCTATGGTCAGTAGCTGGCAAATGGTCCCTTGTTGTGTCTGGGGGAAGGAAGGATATTGCTTGAGCAGACGAACGTAACCACGGGGCTATAAACCCAAGTCTCTAACGCTCTGCCGTCCCTTCCTGTGACTCAGCCGAGCTGGGGTATCAGAGGCACATCCTGGCACCCTCTTTAACATTGTCTCACCAAGTGCTTGATGCCTGAGTTTTAGCCACCTTTCTTAGTCAGCGCTGTGGTGTACTGTGGGAGCTAGATAAGGGCTCCGGGGCCACCGCAACTCAATGTGTGCCTGGCTTGCTTAATCTGAAGCCCATTATCCAAGGGAACAATTACCTTGATTTTCTCCGTCCTCACTTTTGTACTGTGCAGTCTGGGGATCTCAAAGCAAATGCTAATTAGCAGGGACCTCGGTTTAAATTTAAAACCAACATGCTATAAAATTTTGAGAGAAAGGTTAAATTTTGCTAGTATGCTGCCTGTTCCCGCGAGTCTTCCATATAAACACCACAAGCATTTATTATTTTGCCATCAGTTGTCAGTGGAAAGGAACTGAGAGCTATTCCAGCGTGCAGCATTTTGCCCTGCATCTAAGGAGGTGATTTAACAAACCTCAGGCTAATGTCAAAGGTCCGCATGGCTCTCACACTTACAGGCTACTGCACTTTGCACTGCCTGACGTCTGATGTGCCTCAGCTGCAGAGATGTTGGTCAGGATAATGCTAGCAAGTATTCCCTTTGATGTTAGATAGCATTAAGTAAGTTAAAAAAATAAAAAAAAAAGGCAGGGAAATATATAAAATAAAAGGCAGTGCTGAACCTAGAATCCAATCTTTCTGAAACATTCAGGGTAATAATGGCCTGTTTTCACGGTCAGTCTTTGAGAGTCTGTTAATATCAGATTAGTTCCTGCTGCTGTTTAGTACTCCAGCACCACTGAACATTTCATAATAATTGCAAAATGACATAAAACCTAGGATGCAGTTTCCACCCTGTGCTGGGGCAGGTCTGGTGCAACTCTGCTTCTCAGAGGCTTGAGTCAAGCCTGATATGAGCAGGAGCCAACTGAAGTCTACAGTCTTTTTTTGGTGAAGAAATAAAAATAGCAGTGACACAGGAAATATCTGGAGGCAGTGTGACTCAGGGGATTAATAATGGTGACAGAAGGCCCTTGTCAATTCACAGCTGCTCGCATTTGGTCACATATCACAGCCACCTCGTGTTTCCTTCGCCCAGATGTAAATGACCGAATGAGACATCGGGCACCCACAAGTTGAGCCCTACATGAACATTTCAGACCTTGTGGGTAGTGACATACAGGCAGTGCCACCTGAGGTACATAGGACAACACTCCTCAGTGCACCTGGGTACTGAGGCATTACCAGGTAAAAGGTACAGGAAAAACTGCAGGTAGGGAAGGAGAGCTTCATGCAGCCACGCTGTGCGAACAGCACACGGGAATGCCAGTAGCTGGAAGGGAACCAAGGCTCAAGGAACATGGAGAGGCACAGGAACAGAGTTAAGAAAGACTCTGGGTGTTCGGGGGTCCCTTAGAGATGGACAGGGAGGTTGTTTTGGCAGAGCAGAAGAAGCAGGAGCCTGGATAGCACAGCCAGGTCTGCAAGGCCCCAGGAGCAGAAGGGAGCGTCTGCATGAAGTGCAGCCTTTGCAGCTCTTCTTGCCAATTTTTGTTCTTTTTTCTTCCTCTTCTCAAAATAGTTACTTGTTAGAACAAGCCAGGATGTCGCAATTGAGATGTTTGCTCCAGATCCTGGCTGTGATTCCTGTAGCATAACTATGCTGGGTAAATTAACCTACCCCCATAACGAGTGGCAAAACGCAATCCTGGCTGCTCTGAAAATAACAAAATTTGACTGACTTCTTCTTCAGAAACTCTCCAGTATGCCCCATTATGCAATTCTCCAGCCCCCTGGTATCAAGATGGAATTAATATAAATTTAGTCCCTCGGCAGCAAGATTCTAGGTGAAACTTTTCCCAGCATAGCTGCTTCAGTAGAGGCCATTTTAAAGTGGTGCAGCTATTCCTGGACCAGTGAATGCTCTGCTACTACCACCAACCACTTTGCCCATGTCTATGTGCATGTGACCCAGCTTTCTCTTTGCTAAGCGGTCTACAGAAGATATGAGTCGCTTGGCATTTTAGCTAGAACATCTCAGATCCATAGCGCAGACTCCGGCGGATCAAGGTGTATTTCAATCTGTCATCAAACCAGCACCTGACATTAAAAAAAGATGTAGGTTCTACTTCAGTGGATAGCACACATTTCCGTAGTGGCTGCTGGGAGGTAAGCAGGGAAAAAGAGATGGACAAGTGCTTGGATACAAAATATGTGTGAAGAATATTTTTATTAGCCCAGAACTGAACCCGGATCCCAGACTGCAGTCTTGCTGGGTTTTACATCTGTCATTAAGCTCTTCAGACTTCTGAGCTGCAGCAATAAATCTTTTTTTTTTCTGCTAATGACATCAAGGCAGCATGGCAATTATTTAGGCAAAACTGTCCTGCACGCACACACACAGACACATGCCCTTTTGGTGACTGCTTCTTGGAAGAAAAATACTCAATAGATCAAGGACAGATGTGCAAAAGTAAAAATATCTTCTTAGTCACTGGTGTGAATGAAGCTTTGCTAAAGAACTGAAAAGAGTGAAAGGAATTTCCATGAATTCAGGTGCTGGCTCAGCAGCTCAATCTGTAACAGGACTGTTCCTCTGCTGAAAACTCAGGCACATGCATATGAGTGCTACTGCATCCATGGAAAACCAGCATATTTTTCAGCCAAATCACCCTCATTTTAGCTGTGATTTCCCACTGAGAACAACAATGTAGAGGACGTATCCCAAGTGTGAGGAGATGCAGCAAGATACGAATAATGTATCATGAAGATGAAGACTGAATGTTCACCCTTAAATTCAGTGCATTGTATTATGACATTTTCTGGTGGTATCTTGGTGGAGTTTTAGCAGAGAAGAAATACCTTGGAGGGGCAGAGCACAGTATCCTTTTGAAAAAAGGACACCCTATTTTCATTGCCACTCAGAAAGATGCCTCAGACCCTGCTACTGTTCACAGGGATCTGCTATTAACTCTTAATAAAACACTTAACTGCTTTTGAAAGTCTGGGCTTCTGTGTTTTATTAGTGCCATCATCACAGACAAAACACATTCACACATCACCTCTAATCCTCCAGGATTTATAATTTAAATAAGCATATCAGAGACCTGAATCTGGATCATCCAAGAATTTCTTTGGGGTTTTTTTTTCTTCCAGATTCCAGTCTAAGAGATAAAGAGCTGGGATCTGGAGTCTTTTCTTCTGTAGTCGGGTGTTTCTTCTAAAACAGGAACAAGGGTAGGAGGAACACCTCTGGTTGACCCTGGGCATCTATATCCCCTCTCAGATCACATCAGCTCTGCTGAAGGATGAATCCTTAGTTGGGGGTCATACATATTTGGCACCGTTGCAGTGAGGTGGGCAGCCGCTCCCTTGTGACTCCTCCAAGGTGCCAGCGGTTTGGATGCAGCCAAACAAGCTGAGTGCCCGTGGGGAGATGTGTACGTGCACGCAGAAAATCAGCAAAACACCTGCCTTGCCAAAGGGGCTGGGTTGCTGGGGGCGCGTACTTGGCGGGCAGCAGCCTGCACCTCCTGGATCTGGAGGCAGCCCATGGCCCAGCTGACACTGTGACAGGCAGCCCACGTGCATGTGCACTCAGCCTCAATGGAAGGGCCAAAAAGGCAAATGATCATGCAATCTGGCCCACTTGCCTGGGCCTGCCTGGCATTACGCACCCAAGTCATGTACAAAAACACTGCCTTCGTTCTCCTGGAAAGGTAGAACAACCACAGTTGGTTGTTTTCTTTGGAGAAGCTGTTTACTGTGCCTGTTCTGATAGTTCTCCCTACCTTTTTTGGGCTTCCAAGAGAAGCCCAAAGAGAACCCAGAGAACAGAGATTGGCCCAACACAAGGTAGAATTACTGTCTGAAGTACAATGCTGCCCATTCTTCTGTTTCACAGACCCAAAGAGCCCAGCAGGTGCTCACCAAAATGCTCTCCAAGGTCCAGCCAACACCCATTGCCGGGATCATCCTTCAGGGCTGCAGAGGATCTACACCATTTAGAGTGCCATCTCACACTGCCTAGAGAAATGTGTCTTTGAAGGTGTAGTTCGATGGTGCAGTCATCTGCAGCTCATTGCTCAGCTGGAGGCACGTCCTGAAGAGGGGTTGCTGAGGCTCCAGCATAGCTCAGTGTCTTTGGTTGTGACGTCAGGGGTGGGTAAAGACGGTTTTGGTTGAACTGTAGAATGTAGAAGACACAGACCTGGGAGACTTGCAGTGTATCAGGGTGAGGAGTGGAATTCAAAATTATCAGCTTCGTAAAACTTACTGGAGAAAGCAGGATGAAACTCAGTACAAACAAGTGCAGGGTGCTATATCTAAGGCTTGGACAAATAGTTCCTTAAATCTTTCATCTTGAAGGTCCTGCTCTGCTAAGCTCCGGAAGAGCCTCAGCAGGATTTTTGTGCTCAGTTTCATGATCAGCTAGAAGACCAGATCTGCACACGGTTGCTTTATGACTCAGTGTAAAACGGAGACTGTAAAACAGCAGACAGTGGGTGTTTAAAGATCTGTCATCATTCCCCTCTGGCACAAATACTTCTGTTGGTTTGGTTGACAGCACAAGCTTCTGGGGTTGCAGTCTGAGAGCATCAGAATTAAACCTTGAATTTCTCCTGGAAGATGGTGGCGAGGAAGTGTACTGGAGACACCCTTTGAGTGAGAGAAACCACGGTGATGTGGTTGCACTGGGGAATATGCCTTGCTTCCCTCCTGTATTGCTCC
The DNA here is from genome assembly GCA_013400555.1 of Jacana jacana. Taxonomy (NCBI): domain Eukaryota; kingdom Metazoa; phylum Chordata; class Aves; order Charadriiformes; family Jacanidae; genus Jacana; species Jacana jacana. The sequence continues at coordinate 127,450 of VZTM01005793.1, read as the reverse complement.
AAGTCAATAGTGGTGTTACTCCAATAACTTCAAGGGAGTTAGGCTGGCATGAAAGTGGAAAAAAAGCAGTGTTTAATTAGATGATTTTGATAAGAAGAGCCTGGGATAACATGTGTAGCTAGAAAAGATTAATTGTAGCTTCATTTCCCAAGGTAGTTCCATGTAGGATTGCCTTTGGTCACAACACAGTTTCACTGTAATGGTGCTGCGCAGTGTTAAAAGTCAGTAGTCATTTATTTTGTGCTGAACAGACTACTTTATGAAGGAGATAATCCAGTTTGCTGTCATTTTGGCAGCTTGTTAGTGACACAGGACAGCATAATATCGCCTGGGTTCAGAATTTAGCTGCTAAGCTTCAAGCTTCACGCTTGGCGCATACTGTCATTCTTCAGAAATAGTTTTTTTGCTCTATCCCAAAACTCTGCATTAAATTTATTGTCACTTCTGGCGAGTGTCTAAAGGGCAACAAAATGACATTTTTCTTCATGCCTGTTAAATGATGTAGTAAAGTGGGGGAAAAAAGCACTGGCAATTAACTTGGCCAGAGCCTTTGTAAGAAGCAGACAGAACAGAAAAGAGAACAGATCTGATCTGACTTGTTCAGAAGAGCTTTAAACAAATCCTCCAGTGCTCTAAATCTATGCGTGTCCTTTGTCTAGCAGGAAGGAAAGTCCAGTCATGTGGATATTAACCTAGGACCTATACAGGACTAAGAGCTGGCCTGGACCAGGTTTCTCCCTCCCTCCCATACTGCACCCCTATTTCCTAATTTCCAGGTAAAGAAATGTCAGTCCAGTGGCCCAGCCAAGAGCCACAGCATGCCGAGCTGACAGCACCAGGGCCTCAGGTTTAAGCCCAGAGTGCAGGGGTAGATAAAGCTTTATGAGGATGAGCTTCCATGCATCCTACACATATCCTGGCTCCCTGCTCTCTGGTGTTCCCAGGCGGTTCCATAGCTCTGCCCTCTGATCACAGCCCAGTGTCCTTCCTGGGGCAAAGGGAAGTATGGGGATTTTGTGCTGAGGGATCTGCAGCTTTTTCTGATGTGGTGTCTGTGGCCACAGTAAAACTTGTCTCCTGTTTTTTTGTTTTCATGATCTCATATCTTCCAAGTTTCTTTCTTTCAGGGAGAAAAAGGGAAAATCTGCTAAAAACAGATAGCTCCTACTCTTTCTACCACACCTTATCAAGATTGTTCTTCATTGCATCAAACTCTCCTAGGCCAATTTTGCCACAGGTTCTTTTTTGATGATATTTCATGCTAAAGATTGTTTCAGGGTCACAGAACATAACAAACCCTTCCAGAAATCATGCAGCATTTGTGTGGTGGTCTGTCAGGTTTGCAATTTGGTTTGGTTGGTTAGTTTGACTTGGTTTATTGTTCATTTGGAGGTTCCCAATGAGTAGAGAGCAGCTGGCTCTCCTGCTTAGTCCTATTCATAAAGGGTGGGAACTCAGGCACCCTCTGACAGTGCAGGTTTTACAAGGGCAGGTAGGCAGAAGGATCAGGCTGTGGAGGGCATTCAAAGTAGATACAAAAAGCCTGACCTTCATGTCCTGAAGCCGAGGGAGTCTGAAGAGTGATTCAAAGAGGGTAGGAGGAGCTGACACTGGGAGATTGATGGGCAAAGAATATGATCTTTACAAATCCATTTTGAAGAGTGGCCTTTGGGAAAACAAACAAACAAACAAAACCCAAAAAAAGCAAATGGAAAAAAAAAAAGAAAATGAGAGTAAGTATTGAAGTTTTAGCAAAATAGGTTGACCTTTATTGATGTTAACTGCTATGAATTATATCAGTTTATACCAGCAGAGGAACTGAGATTGAATTTATTTTCCTTACAGACTTCCCTACCAGATGAATTTACTGGTGAGTGAGATAAAAGTAGAAGGAAGCTGAGTGCTGATATTGCTCACAGCTAAGTCCACCTCTCAGGCCAGCCTTTCATACAAAATAGGTGTGATCTCATACTTTTTTACCTTGTGAAAAAGACTGAAATAAAGTCAAAACTGCACTGTGCTTCAGTGAAATATGATTATGGCAGTGGGAGGCATCCCAGCAATCTCATTGTCTCACCTTCTACACTCTCCCCATGCTGTAAAACATGACCCATCGAAAAGGATTAATATTTGCCAAGATCTGGGCTGGGTCTTCCTGGGGATAAGTGGGTTCCCATGCTGACTGCATTGGGGTTTAAGTGGTTGGAGTGAGGAGCAGAAGCTAGAGAGGAATGGGTGGGAGTAGGGCTAGTTTCTGGGTGTGCAGGAACCTTGGTTCTGGCAGCAACAGATGCATGTTTTGGCATAACACTGATGCCAGGCTGGCATTTCTTATTGCCAGGCTTTTTGTTAGCACCCTTGTTTTCAGTGCATTTGGCCAGAACATCATAACACCACCACCTCTACCACCTCCAAAATGTCCCACTTTGTATCATGAAAACCTGCTCAACCAGGGAACAGGGACTTGAGATTGTAGCACTCTTTCTGGAAACAGAAAGAGGAATGGTGTAGCCATTAACAGGATAAAACTTGAGTGTCAGCCTAAAATGGAGCTCAGTAGAGCGAGCCTTCAAGCTCAGCCCAGGATGTCCCCACATTAAATCCTGTCCTTTCAAATCTTGTCGCCAAAATGAAGAAAAGCACAAACTGGTGATCTTAAAAAGAAGAGAGGGAGGAAGAGAGGAAAAAGGAAGCCTATTTTTAATAGCTGGAAGACTCCTTAGATACAAAGAGTCACCCTGAGTAAGACAATACAGAGTAGGCAGAAACAGAATCATTTCTGAATGGCTCAGGAACAAGGAAGGAAGGAAAGCTAAGAGCTGAAGATGACTCATTTTAAGGACCTGAATGAGAAGGAGGATGGGGCATTCAGAGTTTCCCATGAAGAAGTACCTTTAAAAACCCTGTCTTTCAAAGAAAAAACGTACGAGAAAAAAAACCCAAAGCTTTTAATGAGAGTTTGAATAATTTATAAATGTCTTTGCAGTTTTTCTCACCCTTAGAAAATTCCTTAAGAAATCAGTGGGTCGCTGATGTAGGTGGGTGCTTTCATCACCATATTGAGTGAGCAACAATGTTCATGTCAATCTCTCGCCTCTGGATCACGTTAAGGACTGTGTGTCATCACAAGGGCTGCATTTGCACAATGCCTTAAGACACTGTTGCTGATGCTTGTGGAAAGTACAGAGCAGCCTCCGGAAGGCAGCGCGTCCCATTGTCCCATACCTCTTGTTTCCACTCTTTATCAGCCAGTGATAACAAGAAATACTTGTTTTTTTCAGCTAACATTTTTGGGTCCAGTTCTCCTATGATTTATATAGGGTGCAAGTGAGAAGCATCTTCATCAACACCCATAGATTTACAAGGGCTTTGAATTAAGAGGCTGACAGAGTGCAAACCTTCTGCATTTAATTTGTATAATCCATGTTTTACAGAACTGATTTTTTAAAACTGTTTTCTCTGAAGAGAGCAGATTAACAGTGTGACACCACAGTTTGGTATGCTCATATCTTCTTGGAAAGATATATGCATAATCATCTTAGTCCTTTAGCTATTAAGACAATAGCTTCCCCCGTCATTTCATGCAATTTGGGACATACAGGCATTTCTCCTTTGCTCCTGCTATCTTCACAGTCTCTTCTGCTTTCTCCAGCTGGAAAGACCTTGAAGCCCCACATGCTCTGTGGGAAGAGAAGACTGAGGAGGAATCTGATCAATGCTTATAAATACTTAAGGGGTGGGTGTCAAGAGGATGGCGCCAGTCTTCTTTCAGCGGTGCCCAGTGAGAAGACAAGAGGCAATGGGCACAAACTTCAACATGGGAAAATTCCATTCCAGCAGCAACTTTACTTTGAGGATGTCAGAGCTCTGGAACAGGCTACCCAGAAAGGTGGTGGAGTCTTCCTCTTTGGAGACGTTCAAAGCCCGCCTGGACAAGTTCCTGTACAACCTGCTCCAGGAGAACCTGCCTTGGCAGGGGGGTTAGACTAGATGGTCTCCAGAGGTCCCTTCCAATCCCTACTGTTCTGTGATCCTGTGAAATAAGACACAAAGGCATATCCTGTGCTCCTTCATATTACCATTTCCCCTGCCACCAGACGTGAGTGTTCATTTAGTTCTCTACTAAGGGGCTGCTGGAATTCAACTCAACCATGAGTGCATTTCAGGTGAATATCTGTGTACAGGACAAGATACACTACTTTATGTGGGAAAAAACCTGGAAGAGACTGAAGAGAGTCTCTGAGGTTTCCTGTGCGGTGGCTTTCCTGGGTGGTCTTTCTGATGAGAGGCGATAGGTAGATTTGGGAATTTGGAGGCTGTAACTGTTGCACTCTCTTGCAACCCCTCTTCCTCACCAGGGCGTGGAAAAATTCTTCCTAATTGAGACGTGCACCATCTTCCAGGGTTAGGTCTTGGTTTTGGTGCTTTTATTTTGCTGAACAATATAGTTCTACATACCACCTTGCAACACTGCTCTGTATCGCGTTTACAGGGCTACTTTATCATGCTCATCCTTTTGTTCCTAGATAAGTAATTCCACTCTCCACTGGGTGTTAGTCTCTTGCCAATATTTATGTACACCTCTCCTCACGCTATCACTCAGCCAGTGCCTTCAAACTTTCCTCGCAAACCCCTCACATCTCTGGTAACTCTTTTCCTCCATGGTCACTCAATACTCTTCAGATAACAGCCTGGCCATGATACGCATTTCTTTTTAAAACAGAGTCCTCCTTAAAGACCTACCCCATCCCTCTTTTTCCATAGGCAACACCTGTGACAGTGAGGATGACATCCCTCCTCTGTGACCTGGACCTTTTGGTGCAGGTATTCCCAAACTGCACAGCTGGTGGTTTCAAGTCCTGTGGTATTCAGCAGCGATCTGTAAGCCCACAGCCTCCCCCAGCACTCCTGTGCGTGAAGTTATTTCCCCCCTGCCTCTCTGCTGTGCATTAATGTGTAATGAGGGAAAGTAAGTTGCTCACTGCTCTGCTTCATGTAATTATGCTTTTGGAGCTTAATTAGAACAGCACTAAAATCAGAGAAGACAAATGAATCCGGCTCTAAGACATTATTTAATCACCTAAATGCATTTCCAAATTAAGACAGAGTGCTTTGATAGCGCAGCCACTTAAATCAATCCACATTGGTAACACTATTTAGTAAGGAACCATGCACACGCTGCCACCTGCATCTGTCTAAACTGAGGGTGCTCTAAATCATCCAGCACCAAAATGAATGCAAACAACCAGGGAAAGGATAAAGAACAAAGAACAAAGAAAATAACACACCAGCCTTGGGGCCTCTCTCTCTAATCTTTGGAAGAGCCTTAGGGTAGACACGTCAATTGTTTTCTTTGTTCCACCCTCGGTACACTGTTTGCATTACAATTTGGCATAATGATTTAAGAAGATTTAAGTTGTGTTGGATGTGGGTGGTGGATTCATGGCTTGGAGATTGTGTTGTTGTTGCTGTTGTATATTACTGTCTAACTTTCAGGAGGCTGAGCTTACTGTACACCGACTGCAATTAATTTATCACTTTGCATGTGTGTGTTAATATAGTGTACATATAATGCATGCATACATACCCCTGTAGTTATTAAGCAATATAATTTTATTTTTTCCTCTTTTTGCTGTAGACAGTAAATGTCTACCTAGACTTCTACATTTTTAACCACTTAACAAATAAGAGAGTGAGTTTTGTGGCATGTGGTTGAGCAAACAGCAATGTCAATTTTCTTCTCATGTTGACTGTTTTCAAGCTACAGTGATGTAACTCCAAATAGATAGCAAGACATCGTAGGTACACAGTGAGGTCTGCAGCTCATAGAGTTTGGATACTCGGCAGTTCATCTTAGTTTTCCTCCACAAAGGATTTTGTTCAGAAAACTATCATCTAGAATCTGTGATATTTCTTCTTAACGACAGTGATAGGAGAGACACTGAACACATTGAGTCAATAAAATGGTGCTGGAATAACTAAAAGAAGGATATGATCCATATTAGCCTCAGGCTGTACCATTGGCACATCATCCAAGAAAGCTGAAATAGTTGCATTCTTCTAAGATTCAAGTATGCTTTGAGGTGAAAATACCATTTAGCAAGCACATATATCAACAATTCGTCTCGTGGCCTTTCTCCTTAATACCACAGACTGTAGGCCAAATTTAAGACTGATGTCTGCTCCCTGGCTTCAATGGGCTTTCATCTGAGTTAACGTTTGGTGTCTTCCACTGAAACCAGAACCAAAACTCGCAGTGAAATAAGTGCGTGCGTGTCAGTTAAGTAGTAGGGGCAGTATTGGAATATATGTAGGTAGTGAAGTTGCTACTGAGGAAACTTTATCCTCTAACTGTAACTGGACACTAATCAGGAAGCGAAGCTAATCATTAAAAGCACTAGTAATTCTCTCCCAAACTGACATGACAATCGATTTGGTAAACCGATCCTTTGCCAGCACAGCACACAAGCTCTGTCACCCTAGAGATTAGGTATTGACTGGATTTAGTCACAGTCTGTTGGGAAATACTCAGAGACATACAGCAAATCAAGCAAATGGCAGATTTTCAGTACTGTCTTGTTAATAAGGAAACAACTTGCCTGTCCCTCCTAACTCCTAAGCTCTCGCACCGCAATACTATCAGCTCACCGTCATGCTCTGCTGAGTAGGGTAGGTGGAGGCTTACGGAGAGCAGAGCTGATCCCCCTCCACTGAATCCCCCAGAACCACAAAACATGGGGTATATAGAAGCAGTGAGTGAAGCCCTGCCACTCTCTTGAGACCACCTTCTTCCTTGCAGGCACAGGGACTGATAACTTCGTCTGGGCCGAAGTGACCCTTGCAGAAATGGAGCGGGCTGCGTGGGACAAAGGATCACATATTGTTCAGCTGCAGGGAAACCTGCAGGTTGTTTCTGCTGTGCTGGAGCAGGCAGGAAATGAGTAGCCGGCAGATGCCTGGCAAGTTGTGTCGTGGCACTAAAGAAATGTGAGAGAAAGCTCTGCTGCTTTAGCTTTATCTTCAGCCTCGCTGCAAAGCAGATGGCTCTGAATCATACTTATTCCAATGCTACTGATTTCTTGGACAATGTAACAGGTCCTTGTAAAGAGTCTGACTTAATGTATGCACATGTAGGATTTCAGAGAAATAATTGTAAGGCAGGCTTGCAAGACATTACCATCTAGTCAGAGCACTGGTTTACAGTCAATCTCCTCTCCACATACATAAGTTAGAAAAGAGAAAGTACTACCACGTAAAAGCCTTTCAAGACTGGGGGAATGCCAAGTTGTGCTCTGTGGTCACACAAACTAGCCCCGACGTGGCCTTCACAGCATAACACCTTTTGCGTTTGGGGCGGGGACAAACCTAAAATTTTAATTGAAACCCTGCCTACCATAAGCTCAGCTTGATGTAAAGTAGAAGTGACAAACGGGTTCCTCCTTCCACTCAAAGAAATCACCTGTTGACTTAAAATCTGGTTTGGTTGACCAAATTTTGCTTTTGGAGAACCTTAGCTATGTCTTCTGCTTAGAACCTGAGGTAAAGCCGTGTGGGTTTTATGTTACCAAATTTGGCAACACTCTGAGGTAGATGCTGTAGTTATAACACGTCTGTTGGGCATGAAGCCACCACCCAGTGGGAGGCAGTACCTGGCAGGGCCTCCCATAGCTTTCTGCTCACCTCTTCAAGGGGCTAAACTAGGGTCAGCAGAGATTACTGAGTATTTCTGCAATGCTAGGAAAATCCCCATGAGTGTAGCCCCACTGCACTGTACATTTATTAGAAAAATGACCTCATGCATATGTATTAATAGTCTTGTCAGGGAGGCAAAATTTAAATGTCTAGTGCCAGATCCATGCTCTTCACACTTTGATGCTTGAGCTGGAACTTCTTCATTGCTTTAAGCAGACAGGCAGAGTCTCCTACACTTAGTTAACTTGTTCCCGTTCCATAGACAGACAATGTGCTTTCGTAGCCATCTTTTGTGACTAAGACATCTGAGGATGCACTAGTCACTTCAAGGAAACACAAAAACTAGAAAGAAGACCTGCTGCAAGACAGTCACGTGCTTTATATCTGTTTATTGATGTAGGAAAGCAAGAAGCCTCCAACACGTAAGCTGTGAACATTTTATGAAAGAGTACTATGGTAACAACATGTTTTTTCAACTTCAGATTTAAGAAGGTATGTGATCAAGCCCTCAGTGATGGGATGAAACAGTCCTATGGCAGCACAGTACTTCTAAGGGAAATTGTTTGGCCTTTTCTGTTATGTTAGCAGAGATTCAGACATGAATAAGATTGTACCCAAGTGTGAAGAGCAAATCCTCTTATTTATGAATAACTGGATAAACCAAGATCTTGCTGAAAATTTATGTGTAATTTGATCACAATATTCATGGCTATGATTGAAAGGCACAAAAGGATATCACAGAGGATAAATAGAGTTGTTACATGGCAGGGATCTGATTTTGATTACATTTGTAAGTCGTATTTGGGTAAGTTTCTGCTTACACTCTAATTTATGAGGATGTGGGTCAAAGCCATTTGCTGCAGCTCAGAGTAAAGCCAGGAGATACATTCTTTACCTATTATGACTGATATGACATCTGTAGGGAGTTAAATAGAGTATCTCTCCTCCATGGGTTTTTAAAACATCCTTCTACTACTGAAATAGGAAATAAATTCCATGTTAAAGTGTCACTATAACACCAAAACCAGCAAAGCAAGGACAACCTAAGACTTGTGCCTGAAACCTGGTGTGGTTTGTGTTTATGTTGAAGGCAGAGTAAGCAGAAGTCAAGGAGAAGTGAAAATTGTATACCTGATTCTTTATTTGATTACACTAGTTAGAGGAGGGAAGATGAGGTTTCATCAGTTGAATTCACTGATTAAACAATGGACAATGACAGCATCTGCTTTTAAATAGTGTTGCTGACCAACAAGTCAGCAAGGCTATAACACAGCCCTAAGACCTCAATAAGAAAGAAGATGCACTAGGTCAGAGAGGTGTTGCATCATAAGGCAGCACATAGACTAAGGAATCTGCTCTCTTGGGTTCAACTTCACAAGTTTTGCTGCTGACCTCTCCTGTCAACTCCAGTCATTTAAATATACTAGTGTTCAAATATCTGATTTTGATTTTACATCTGTGAAAAACCTCAGCCCCCAAAACTCCTGCTGAAAAAAGGATTTTTCAACTGGGCGGAACCTTTCAAATTCGGGACTGAAGTATCTTGATCCTTCAAAATTAGAAGGTGCTTATTATTCACTTAGGCACATCACAGACCTACTTCAAAGCTTAAGCGATGGCATGTTTGAAAGCTTGGGATGGAAAATAATTTACACAATGAATGGCAGGTTTGTTCTTCTGCTAGTGCCCATTTTTTTTTTCTCACACATAAAGAAACCTAGTTTTAAAGTGTGAAGTATTAGCCATTTTGATGTTTTAAGGAGTAGGCCAGACAATTACAGGATTATAGCAACACACGGTGTTCTAGGAACGTTTTAAGAAGTGCAGTGAGATTTGAAACAGAACTTGGCCTCAATGCAAAACAAATACCAAGATAAAACATCACCTCAAAATTTGAGACACTGACTGTGACTTTTGCTAGCTAGTATAAACCTGGATAAATTTAGGGTATTTACTTTCTTGTGCTTCACATGGAATGTAATCACCCGGTGCATATGTCCCCAGAAGTAGAGCTTTATAAAAGGTCTGCTTCTAGCATTAAAACTAAAGCTGATTCTCAGTCACTGCTTGTGAAGTTTTAAGGAATGTAGTTTTCCTGTGCAGCTAGCTTACAGGGTCACCAGCATGTTGGTATTTAGGAAACACTACACTGGGATGTTCGCGTTAATTAGGAGTAAAGGGATATTCACAATGTTAAACATCAGGCAACCTAGTTAGCAATCTTGTTAGCAACATCAGGCAGAGAAGCAACCAAACGGTGAATGAGGAGTCTCTGTGGATGTAGTCCCTTGTTCTCTGAGAAGCCTTTCCCAGCAGCGTGAACACAGAGTCTCCTAGAAGCAAATCTGTTTATAAATGGGTGATCTCTGCAAATAGCTGATAAAGGTGACTATGGGGAGCACTGAACATGGACCCCGGGTAGCACAGGACCAAACTCCATGCTGCTGTCAAAGCCTGCACTGTTGACATTTTCCACTGCAGGTCAAAGATGCGGCTCATTTCTTTGAAAACAGATGTGAACCTTCAGCCCAGCATACATCTGAAAGATGAGGTGGGTGCTTCTGAGAACTACCCCAAAATTTCATCATCTGAATGGGTCTTTACTTCCCAGTTTGTGGCATTTGCTCTCATATGTTAACACTATTCTTCTCACTCCAGGGTCTCCTGTTTCGCTTTCTCCTGACTGCTCGGATAAGACCCTGAGTGAGATGGGTTGCTGGTGGGGAGGAGCTGTAGGTGCCCTGTTGTCAAGGATCACTCCCACTGCTGCAACCACAGATACACTTCCATTTTGGATCAGACCCTCCACTTTTGCTTTTCCTTTCTGACACCAGTTAGATGGAAAAAAAAATCTCATCTGTGGAATATAGCAGAAGTTTCTCTTGTGTTTTCCAGGGTATTGAAAACAAAAACTTACATCCACGCAATTTCTCATTGGTGATTCTTTTCTAAGAAACTTACTTTCAAATTCTCTGCTGCTAAACATGCTTGGCACCTTTGTCATTCATAGCAGCACTGATGCTCATAGCATGTGTAGTAGTATTTGAGAAATCTGATATAAAGTGCTAAACAATTTTTGCCTTTGTTCCTTCTCCAGTTTTTCTATTGACATTACCAGCTCTCTTTTTGCTATTCCTCTGTGATTTTTCCTTAGGGGACAGTGTCTCTGTGTGATTTCATTAGGTAGGTTGCTGTTAGCTCTGCTTGTGATTCTGTATTTGCACAGAGGTGTTTCTGACTTTAAAGCTTTTAAAACATTTCCTTGTAGCTCACAACAGGCAGTACATGATATCACAGGCATAAAGGAATAGACCTTTAGTGGGAGACACAGGAAGCACAGACCTGTTCTGCTCCATCTCCAGTAGTTACTGCATCAGTCAGAAATGGACACAGGCTCATCTCTTTGCTGCAGTTCATCTCCTGGGAGAGTGTCAGGACCCATGTAGTCAATATGTCTCATATTTGTTTAGATGGGCCATGAAAACTTTGCCATTCTCAAACTGGGTAGCAATGCAGGTTTAGCCATGACTCTTGCAATACAGGTGAGGTTTATTTTTGAAAAGTCATTATTAGGAATATTTTTGATTTTATGACTGCTTCCTGGAAACCCACAGAAAAAATAGTTAAGTTCTGCAGATGATCCTAAATCTCTTCATGATGACAGTGACAAATATGTACAGATTATCCATAGCCAGAACGCTGAGTGATTTCACCAACCCAGTGGGAAAGATTCTTCTCTTAATTACACAGGAACAAGTAGGGAATTGCTCTGGTGACGTGAATGGAGTTATTTTGGATAGACACCAATACAGGAGAGAACACAATCTGGCGCCTTGAATGCTACTAACAAAAGCCTGGTTGTATTATCCCATGACTTGACTGTGGCAGCCAGTCTCACTGAAATGATGTCTGACCCAGCTCCCACGGAAGTCAACGTGAGCCTTTTGCACTGATTAAAATGCTTTTCAGTAGACCCTCTTGGCAGCTGGATCAGATTTCGGATCACGGCCTCCCTTACCTGCTTTGATTGAAACCTACATCCTTGATGGTACTGAACTGACTGCCATCTTATCTCAAGACTGGCCCCGCTTTGACTGGGGGAGGGTCCAATCAGGTGACCTTCTGAAGACTGCTCAGACCTGAAATATTCTCTGTTTCTCTATGAGCTGGGAACAAACAGGGCTGTGGGAGACACAGCACCACTCTTACCCACCTGCCCAACCTGTACTTTCAATGGAAGAAAGACTCCTGCGCAAGCCTCCTTGGGAATTTTTGGCATTATTTAACTGCTGCATTAGCATACCTTATCACCTTATGATGCTCTCATCATATCACAACATAGATCAGGACAAGCCACAAAACTTGGGGATTTATCTTCTTTAAAGGAATGTTTCCAAGCCTTTGCCCCGGTAAACACTGGAACTTAGCTGGGATCTAGAAAGAATGACTTTTCCTATTTGATTTGCAAGGTCTGTGTTGCTCTGTCTCACTACAAATTTCCAGAATTTGATGTGATAGGGTTTCATTAAAATAGTTTAAACTCCATAGAAAAAAATCAAACACATTTAATTTTTCATCTGAAAAATATCTCAGATGACACAAATTTGGAACTATATGCCAGTGAGACCAGACTGCTGAAAAATACAGTTTCTGCAGCATCCACTCAATTACTGAGGTTTGTGTCCAGCAAAAATTCACTTTTAGGGCTTCTGGGTTTTGCAGTTTGTTTTCCTCATGCATTTTAATCTGAGTTTTTGCACATTGAAAAAATATACATTTTTTTCCCCAGTGGAACTTTGGAAGAAGGGTGGGGATGTAGTAGCAAGATTAAATAAGTGTGTGCAAATGAATATCTATTAAAAATCAGAATGGAGACAAAAATAGGGACTTTCTAAATCTGGCCTTTCTGCCACAGATTCCTCTGTACAGCTTGGATTATGGAGAGACTGATGATCTGCCTGTCTGACCACTGAACCATATTGTTCGTCTTCCTTATTGCTTTTGACCTGATGAATAGCTTATGAATTGCTGACAATGTTCCTTCCACTGAGCAAATTGTACACTTATAAAAGGCAAGCCCGTCTCTACCCAATCCCTCTCCCTTCTCCCAGGATTCAGTGTCCCTGTCCTAGTTTGGATAGGCTCTCTGTAAAATCATGTTGCGGTTCGGAGAACGCAGTTCTGTTAAATCAGAGGCCACATTTGGTAGGAGGGTAATTATCTACTCCCTTTCCTCTTGAAAATCCATGCTAATGAATCGTACATTTACGAAGAAAAAAATTAGTCCAGAACCTTCCAGGTTACCTAAAGAGCTGAGAAATGACTAAATTAGAAAAATAAAAGACTCATAGTGGAGTACGAATTATCCATAATTAATGGAGAACTAGTCCAAGTCTTACCATAATTGCCATATTCTTACTGAAGATGACATGTGGTCAAAAGCATGAGCATTTTGGCAAATAGTTTGGTACCACAATAAGACAAACATATACCATGCATGTCCAATGATATTTGGTATCATTATGCTATTAAACAGGCAGTGTTCTGCACCCTAGTTGTAATCACAAGATCCAGGGCCTGAGATTACTGTAATTTTGTGGAGTAAAATCTCGGGTGAAGTTGTATTTAATCCAATAGATCCCACAAGTGAAATCCTTACATGGTGAAATGACTCATTGACGTCACTGGAGTTTTGCCTGAATAAGAACATCAGAATAGGGCCTTGAGGGATTAGTTGTGCTCTTCTCTACTTACTCATTAAGTAAATCCCATGCAGCTTCTAATAAATGTAAAATGGCAAAATGGAAAGATGGGTCTTATATAAAGTGAAAAAAGATTTATAGGATTTATTGCAGACAGCTTCATTTACACCACTTTTCATATGTTTTTCTTTTTTCTTCTGAAGAGTGCTCTTTATAGAATAACAGGAACAAGAGTGTGTGTAATCTGGATGTGATAACCAATATGACAGAAAAATCTCTCAAAGCCTGTGGTTTTTCACCCTTTTTTGATGTGGAGATCCCTAAAAACCATCCAAGGGAAGTGCAAACCTCCTTCTAAGGAATTTAGACAGCCTGCCAGTACAAAGAGTCTTCTTCATTATTTTTTATGCTCTTCTTGAAAGTAGCCCACCCATGGGTCCTTGATTTAAAACCAGTGCTCTAAGAGGCTGGCTTTTGCCCAACAACTTTTACTCGGATTGTTCCCCATAAGCACATAAATAAACATTTGAGGGTGGAACATTTAGACCCAGTGCAATTACCAGCCAACTCTAGGACCTTCAACACCTGCTGTGCATCCTTCTTGCTCCATGATGATGCAGGAATTGTCCTGCTGGATAAGAACCAGGATCCAGCCCTGACATCTCTCTGTCCTGCCCAATTGCTCTCAAACTGAACAGCAGCATGCACAACAGGAGAATGCCATGCTGCCAGGAAAGGCATCTGTCCTGTTTTCCTCTTAGTGCTACGAATAATCTTGCAATTTGCTATCAGGCAGAGGAGGCTAAGATTTCTAATTTTCCCAGGCATGATGGGTTTTTCTTCAGAGAGAGTTTCCAGCTAACCTGAAGGAGGTGGTGAAAGTGCAAAGCCAAAAGGATACTTTTTACTTTGGACCATGGCATGTGCCCACACTAGATCATGTCTAGGGGGCTTGACTTCATGAGAAACTCTGGCCCCACTGCTCCTGGAAAATGGTCTTTTAGTTCCCTCTGGGCTGGTAGATGCCTTAGTGTTCATCCTAACAGGTACAAGCATCACTGACCTTTGCCTGTCCCCTGACATCAGTACATTATTCCACCTTGACATGGCTTTTCTTTGCCTTGGAAAAGGCTAAAAAGCCATTGATATACCAGAAACACTCAATGGCACCTGCATTTCTTTCATACTGTATTAAATTCACTGCCCCTGTTCTCCAGTGCCATTGACCTTCCCTTTTACACAGCAAGTCAAGGTTGAGATACTGCTGAATATTCCCTGGTGCCTTCGAAGTGCAGGACACCCTCCAGCCTCCCTTATCAGCTGGTTCTGCTGCAGCCTTCATGTGGGAAGGTGCTATGCAGCCTCCTCTATCGATGGCACGAAGGAAGACACCTCAGCTACTCAATCTGGAACTTGGCCAGACACAGGCAGGAGGGGAGATGGCTAAGGCTCAAACCTCCCCCTTCCAGAACTAATGCTTTGATTAAGCACACTGACATTCAATGAAGATGTGGATTAATGCATATCAGGCCAGGTCTATAGTTACTGATGAATATTTTCCAGTATCTCTCATCTTGTTTGGGACAATCAGCTTCTCAAACAAGGACATAAATGGGACACTAACCCAAAACGAAACCCCATTCAGTGGCTGAAGTATTTTTTCACATTCTCCCCTAATATTAGGGCTCCTTTTGGGAAGGCAGCAAACTTAGCCAACCTTGCCATGTCCCAGCAGGCACAGACACTCTGTTTGTTGTGTCATGAAAATGAACAACACATTTTCGATGTTAAATAAACATTTATCCAAAGGTTCAGCGTGACGGCTTAAAGCTTAAGTAAATCAGTCACTGTAGGTTAACCTTTGCTCGCAGCACTATTTTTCCTTTTCGAAGGTACTGTAACCATCAGATCGCAGAGTTACATGGTTTTTAAACATGCCAGTGTCAGGAGAAATACTTAGTGGAGAAACCTGGCACAGCAAATGCTTTTCCACCCAATGCTCTCTGGAGCTCAAGAAGTTTATGGGTTGCTGTGCTGTATCTTAAGGACATTAAAGATACAGTTTCAGCTATAATCCGTCTGGAAAAATACCATGAATGTGAAACTATTGAGAGTTTAGGAGAAGTTAATGTTCCCTGGCACATGCATATCAGCACATTTCATTTACACAGCTACAGGCATGCTTTCCTTCTAAGTTGGCTCGGTGGAACAGATCCTAACATGTCATACCAAGGTGTTTGTGTTACAAAGGGTTATTGTGCTGTGGTTTAGCCAAAGAAGACGAGAATAAGAAGATTCAAGAAACCATTTGCAAGGAATTTAGGCAGTGGCAAACAATGGCTGCTCTCTGCCTTGACAGAGCAAATATTTTTGTCTCTGCAAAGCTCCAATTAAGTTAGGTAAGCAGAAGAGTTGCCCAGCTTAACCGAAGACTAAAATGGAAATGTGAGAAGAGCAAGGTGTCTTCCCCACTGCAAGGCAGCTTTTTAAGAGTTTATTCCCTTTACCAGACAGTATGGATGGCCATCTCACTCCATCTGCACATCTAAAACAGGGGACAGCACTGCACAAAGTCAAGACAGGAAAAACACATGGACGGAGAAGAACAGAAGCAGAGCGCTTTCAGCGGTGGGAGGCTATTTTTAGAGCAGGGTAGATGATACAGCGGAGGTGGACAAGATGGGATCCTTTTCACCACATGTGGCGGAGACAGCTAATGTTTGTTCCAGAGGGACTCTTAAAGGATCTTCTCACTTCCCTGGAAATTCCTTTTTCTCCTCCTGCAAAATCCTAGAGCGCTTTTAGTTGGGATGAAAACCAGACTGTGACAGGAGCTGGGCCTGTGGGGAATGCACCTTATGCATCCTGGCTACCTAATGGACAGCTGGAAATGCTCCCCGATTTTCTTTGA
Organism: Jacana jacana; assembly: GCA_013400555.1. Classification (NCBI taxonomy): domain Eukaryota; kingdom Metazoa; phylum Chordata; class Aves; order Charadriiformes; family Jacanidae; genus Jacana; species Jacana jacana. Next base: position 111,145 of record VZTM01005793.1, on the reverse strand, counting down.
CTAAATGTCTCAGCTCTTTTTCCTTCTGTGGAGATTTTCAGTGACAGCTAGAGGAAAAATCTCAGCAATGTTTAAGCCATGTACAGTGATCAGGTCTGCTTTTTGTGGCTCATCTGGAATGGACTGTAAGCACTTCCCACCAAAGGTTGAGCGTGCTGCAGAGATCTGCAGATGGGAGCTGTGGCACAGGTCATGGGGCAAGATTATCCCACTTTGCCTCTGGCATTCCCTGTGAAAGCTGCTGCAGCTTCAGGACAGCATATCCCTGTCTCCAGGGTGGAAGGCAGAGTGTGGGCTTTCCAGAAACTCATGAATGTAGCCTGTCCAGGAAAATGTCCCATCTCTTTCACTCTTTAAAGCTGAACAGGAGCTACTATTGAAGGAAAGCTGCAGTCAGACACCAGTTTGGTGGCTTATTGCAGAGATACCTGGAAATCTGCGGCCAGTGATTGCAGAGTTCCTACTAGGTGGGCTTACAGTTTCCTCTTGCCTCAATCCTCAAGGCTTCCTGAAGCCTCAGTAAGCTATTGCTGCTCCCTCTCTATGGCAACTGTCATCTTTCTTTACTCTGCCAAACCCAAGAGTCTCTTTCAGCAGTGCTATTCTCTGTCATGCAAGGTGGTCTTGTTTCTGTATTCAGTCCAAGCTAAAACCTCTGGAGGCTCCTTCTCTTCTCTTCCCTGTGACAGGACTACCTCAATAGTTTACTTCTTTATGTCTTTGCTCTTGCAGGTCTCTAGGGATGATTCAGCTATTTCCTAGCCATGTGTAGCCAGGCTTAAGTGTATGACTTGAAGACAGCAAGACATCTAAGGGGTCTATAGGCCGTCTGATCCGTGTCCTGTACTGGCTGTTCCCACTCGCATGAGGTTTTTCTGTACAGACTGTCTGTAGAGTTCACATTTACAGCACCAATCACAGACATGACAATTGTATGGACTCCTAAAGGGACAGGTCACTCTATCACAGCCTCTCTGAAGCACTATCATCAGGTGTAATATGTGTGACAATCCACTTCTTTACTAATTGCAAACTCTCTAAATGGTGGGTTTCCATGTCAATGTGGGGCACACTCCATCTCTCCTCACAGATTTTTTTGTAGAAGTTGGTTTCCTTCCTGTCTGCAGGCCTTTTGAGTTAGGCCACAGGCAACATTTATGACTAAGTGAAACCACAGGAAGACCTGTCATATCCCAAGAGAGCCTGTTCCCAGAGGACATGCAAGAAAATACATAAAGCATGTGCAAGCTGCAACTAAGGTGGTACTGGGAATGTAAATGGTAGCCAGAAAACACTTTGAGATTAATTTTCTCAAGTTCATTGAAGAAATAAGGCATCCTATACAGGATGGTTCAGAGTGAGCCTCTAACTTAGCTGCTTTGCATGTCTCCATAGAGAAAACCTCCTCTCTGCTGACTGAAGGAGAAGGCTAGGGTGGTCCAACTCACTTAGAAGAAGATGCCTGTTGTGAATCCCACTTTTCCTTACCTGCATCCTCTCACAACCTCAAAATCTGCAGTCTGATAGGAGTGGTGAGACATCTCCTTATTGCTCAAGTGAGGCTCCCTCAGTGGAAAGCAGTGCAGTGACTCACTTTCTGCCTACTGGGTCTTGGTGAGATACAGCCCCTCCACTCTCTTTTGGGGTTTCTAGTGCAATCCCAAGAGCATCAAATCCAACTGACCTCATTCAAATCATGTCTCAGATGGTAAGGAGGACATCGTTTCCAGTCTGGATGGCATACTGCTTCAAGCTGTAAATACATCTGCTGGAAAAGCATGTAGGAAGAGGCTGACCTCTCCTGCAGTTGCTGCCAGGATGCCCCAGATGTGGATGTTGGGATCCCGACATCCCAGCAACCATTGCTGCCCGCTTGAGGCCATGCTGGAAAACCCGCCTGAGCTCTGCCACAGCACTTTCCCTTTTCTCCACCTCTTAGTAATATCTACCAACCCATGCTGCTGCAAAACCGCTATGGCTGTGGTAGTCTTCTGCTTAAAGAGCGAAGTGATTTCCTCCATTTTTTGAGGTAAACCACTAACCCAAGTCAATTGTGTACAGTGTTACTGGTTTGAGCCTCACCCTAGAGAAGCTTCATCCAGCAATCAGAGAAGTGTTAATATACACTGTCCCTGCCACTAGTAACAGCAAAATGGGCTGTGGTGGGTGACATGGGAGCTCCTGTCACTGCTCCCTGCTCGCTCTGTGGGGAATATCACTGCAGACACAGCCTCTTCAATTGAGTGCCCTGCACAGATGAATCCAGCAGAGATTTTCCTTTGAAAACAGCCACTTTGAGAAAAGGATTGGCCTTGAAAGTACTACTTAGCTTCAATCAAAAAAGCTTGATTTAGACCCATCCCTTTGAAAGAAAAGCAGCAAACAAACGGTTGTTTTCTCCAGCCACACAGCGAAGTCCTGTTTGAAGTAATTTGCCCCCGAGGCAGAACATATAAAAGATACACCCCTGTTACAACCAGCTGCAGCTTGCTGGGGAAAAAACACTCCAGCAGCGCTGGATCCCTGCTTCAGGGTGACTCACTAACAATGTTTATCCTTCATTCTGATGCAGCTTTGGTTCATTAATTGCCCAACTATCATGTCACTAATTAGAGAACCCTAACTGACTAGGACAGGAGATGTTCACAACAGCTTGGTGGGGTGGAGGGAGTGACAAACAGGTCAGACACTAGATGTGACCTAGCTTTAGAAAGGCAAGAGGGCTAGAAGAGTTGGGAACAAAACCTTCTTGTCTGGGGGCTCTCTCCCCCAGCTGCCACAAAACACCCTGCGTTTTTCTTGGTAGGCTGTGGGCTGCAGAGGCAATGTTTTGCCATAGCTCATTTATTTTGTGCTTACTGGTAATATGGGGAGGGAAAAGAGGTGGACAAACAACTGCATCCTTATAAAGCCAAAAAACTCAAGTCTCATACAGAAAGCAGCAAACAGAACTAATGTTCTCCTTGGATTGAGTGACAATGCTGTATGCTGAACAAGTTACCTGGAGGAAAATCTGCTCTGTGACTTTATAGCACTTTAATTCATCTCCTCTAAATAGGTATGCCCTTAGCCCTCGGTACATGTGAAGTCTAGTAGCATGTGTTCCCAGGCAAAAACAGCCAAGCATCTAACACATTGCAGGTTCTCTGCTTCTTGCTTAATTTGAAGTGAGTGTGGACATTAATTACACCAATAAAACAGAAAAAAAAACCCCAAAAAAGCCCACTGCGGATGTCCGTAGCATCCACAATTAGCAAAGCTGCTAGAGGGATATTCTAAACCACTCACACTGAAATACCCATGAAAAGAAGACAGCTCAGCCTGGCAACAAACCGCTTGAAAGGAAGAACTTGAGGCAGTTGAAGGTACAGGCATCAAAATGTCGGTCCTGCGTGTTTGCAATTAGCAACTGCACATATGGGGGAGTGGGAGGACTCGCGGCTTGCTCAGAGCAGAGCATCTGTTACACAAGAGATGATGCAGCAGTGCCAAGCTTCCCAAGTCCAAGGCACAAAAACCTCCTTGTGAAGCAGATGCACAACAGCGTATCTTGCCTGTGTGCCCCATCCTCAGCATTGCACGGAGCCACAGCACTTACAAGGGGCTGTTTACACACTGCTAGCTGGAAGGGGGACTCGTCATGATTAGCATTTGATGAGAGAGTTGTCTCAGATGCCAACATGTCTCCTGCTGGTCTCTTTCAATTGAGGCACTTGATATTCATCACCAAAGCATTGGAGCATCCTTGGAAATGAAAACCATTTCATAAGCAGGAACTAGTTAATGTTTAACCCCCTGTTTTTGCTTTTTCATTTTTCAGTGTATCGCTCTCTTTCACATGTTTCACAGTGGAACCAGCTGTGCCCTCCTTTCACTAAGTCCTTGGCTCGTGGCATTGACTGGAAACATTTTCCAGCTGTGAGATGAAAGGTAAAAGATTTAAAATTATATAGTGGACAGTAGACCTCTGAAACAGTTTATTCACAGTGCATCTGACATGCTCCCTGCTAAATACCACAGGCTGTAAGAAAACATAGCAACCTGGCAATTTTTATTTTTTTTTTTTAATGTAAAAACAGGCCACCTGGAGATCTGAAATCTTCTGGCTGTGCTCCCTGGCAATGGGCAAAGTCTGCTTTTGACCCAGAACATTTTGAGTTATCAAGCTCAGTTATGTGCAGCCCTGGATCCAGCAAAGGAAACACTGGGCAGCAGCCATTGCCCAGTCCTCTAGGTAACCTTCCTGGTAGCTAGTTGTCTGGCACGATTACTTGCCAAGCCATGCAGTAGCTGTATAGGGATATCCTGCTTTGGAGCCCGTGCTCTTTCCTCTTTGTATTGACTTTTCACAAGTGTTTCACTCTCAGAATTGCAAATTCATTACTCCTCCATCAAGAAAGCACTCCTTCTTCCCCCTCATCTCCGTTTCTTCCCATTTGGTGGTTTTCTCTCTCTATGGTTTCTATTGCTTCAGCTGCTCAGATCAAGAATGGTAGTATTTTCACCACAGCTAAATAAAATACACCCCACCCACTCATTGCCACAACTTGCCTTTAAATTAGCTGGAGCAAAAAACATTCCAACAGGTAAAATATTAATTTACTGTGGGCTCAAATGAGCCTTGGAGCAGTGCAATGCTCTATGAAATTGCGCAGGACAGAGCAGGTATTGTCTGCAGCTGAATTCATTAGACTTTAATATAAAAAGGTTGGAGGTGGGCCCGTTGGAGGTCGAGGCAACTACATCCTGTCGTGACTGCATGCTTCTCTCCCAGCCTCTCCTCAATGCCTCCCAGTAGTCTGGGGTGCTTCAGAACCCAAGGTGCTTAAAAGCCAAACTCAGATTTCCCTGAAGTTGGAGGTATCTAAATTCAATGGCCAAGTGGAGAAAAAGCTCAGCAGTGCTATTTCTGTTGCTTGGTCCCGAGCCCAGCATCTGGTTCAGAGATGTATCTGTGTAACTTTGCTTCTGCTGTGAAAACCTCAACTCCTCTCAGAGGCAATCCTTCTCTCCAGAAGGCATGTTAGTCCTTCTCTGTTCTGCCCAAGTCTGGTTCCAGGCATCTTCACTCTTAGCAGGATATGAAAAATCCAACCAGAAGAGCTATGGAAAGAACAAGAGGAGGTGCGACACCTGACCCATTCGACACAGTTTTGCAGAGGCAAACATTTGACAGCATAATCTGGCCGTTCAGCTCTATAATCTAAATTGACAACACGGATTGCTGTTACAAAAGAGAAAACTGAAACCATGTTTTCCCAGATTGCAGAGTTTAATCCAGTCGGAGGAGATCCTATTTCCACAGTGACAGCAAATGGCTCTCCACATCCCCCTCCCCGTGGCACCTCTCACTTGCAGGTCGCCAGCTGGGATGAGGGCAAGAGGGGGTTGCTCAGTGTAGCGAGGCCTCCCAAAACTTGAAAGAGCAGCGACCTACAGGTCAGCCCCTGCCTGCAGGCTCAGAAGTGGATACAGGGGAGGGAGGACCTCAGCATCACCCTGGTTTTGGCAGAGTGACGTGTTTCGAAGGGAGAACTGCAGGGCACAAGCCTGTGTGAAGCTCGGGATATCCTATATAACTCCACTCCAACATCCCTGAGAAGGACCTGCCATGACAGGTGGCAAATGGTGGTTTCCAAGGACTTTTTGTGGCTGCCGTTAGCTGGTTATACTATGGTAAAAAAGCTCCCTTCAGTTCAGTGCACTGAGCTGAGCCAAAGCAGGGAGCCAATGCTCGACTCTGGGAAGGAAGGGTGAGGAGGTCACCCAAACCCCTGCATTTAGCAGCAGCTGGTAGTGCTGCCCCCAGGGGCACTTCCTTGCTGTGCTGGTGGTAAGGAACACCTTTACCCTAGAAGCAGCCAGACCTCCATCCCTGGAGTCCAAGATCCTCTGGGCTCACCAACCCCGTCTGTCTGTTTCTTGGGCTTGTTGCTCATGCTATTGCTTTCCTGAGAGTCACAGTGGGAGCCAGGCCAAGCAAGACCAGATATAATTTACTCCAAGGAAGTTTGTGACTGACTGTCTGATTTAAAATGTGGGAGGCTTCTGAATTACTGATGTTGAAAATGTCTTTCCAGGAATGTTTGCACCAGTCTTGTTCATCACACACTTACACTGGCATGTGCAACGTAACAGGTTCTCCCCTCTTTCCTGCCCCCCCCTCCCCCCCAGAGCACAGTGACAGAGCTGACACTGGACTTTCACATT